>VMOF01000388.1:56409517-56534517 GCA_011764245.1 Trialeurodes vaporariorum | reverse complement strand
GCACGTTATTGTATACAGTATGCTTAAAAAGTGACTCAAGCTGACATATTGGGCAGAAGATAACCAAAAGGCGAAAAGCCTTCTGGTAGAAAAAATCGAGATGACAATTTTTGAACAGCATATTCTCAATATCCTCCCCCTTCTCAATTTTCAGAAAAAAGGTAAGGATCTAAAAGTTCCATTTATTGCTCTATTTATATTTTGTTTAAAAATGTGTGCACTGTCTGTATTTGCCTTCAATTTTAAACGAGGAATGTGTCCTTGTTTGCACATATCACCTTCAGTTTTCCACAATATATAAACTCATGCCAGAACCCTACTGAGCGCCATTTTCAAGATAATTTTACCCAAATAGACTTAACTATTCAATCGCTGATAGCAAAAATAGCAAAACTCACATTATTATTGGTGTCAGAGACAAGTCCTGCTACCGTGGAATGGCGCTCTTGAAAGGTTTTGCTGTAGGCAAATAGAGTATCAATTCCGATGTAAAATACTGCGAAAACAACGATGAGACCATTAAAAAAGTCTAAATCTCACTCCTCGCAGAGAAAACTTAACTTGAAATTTCGGGTGACCACCCTTGTATGTTTGCACCAACCTCGATTCGGACCCCAAACAAAAGAACTGGACATGAAATTAAGTGCCGTCTTCCTCGTTTATTATGCAACGTAGAACTTTTCTATAGTTATCACCGTAATCCTAGTGACAAAATGTGTACAAATGGATCTTTAATTCCTTCAAATTTACTTTTTGAAAGCAAACTCATTAATCTCATTGTTCAAATTCGTAGTTTATGTTCCTTTGTTCGGGGTCCGAATCCGAGGAAGGTGCATACATGCAAGGGTGGTCACCCGAAATTTCAAGTTAAGCTTTCTCTGCAAGGAGTGAGTTTTAGACTTTTTTAATGGTCTCCTAGTTATTTTTGCAGCATTTTACATCGGAATTGATACTCCATTTGCCGAAAGCAAAACCTTGCAAGAGCTCCATTATTGCTTGTATAGTTGCAATGACTGCGGATCTGATCACGAGCACCGTGTCGCGTGCGCAGTGCTTGTGGAGCACCCTGTGGTGCACGAATAGCGGAGGTATCGAGTAATCGTGAGAATTGGTTAAAAGTGTGGTGTGATTGGTTGATGCCTCGGCCTAGGTGAGGGAAGCGCAATTCCGTTCTGCAAGAGTAACATCAAATTAAGTTGAGTGCGATGAAAAATATACTCGGTGGCGGCGCGGCGGTCGCGGCAGAGGCAGCGGAAAAATGCGATTCCGCTTCCGGTTCCGGAACGTGATACCGTCGCACCGTTGTCAGACATCAGAGGAAACTTTTTAGCCACCCTTTGAAGTCCTCTCCATCGATCAGTAGCGCGGTCAAATGACTTTCCATTTCCCCTATCCCGCCGTTTGGCAATTCTGTACAGGTGGCACTCGATAAAATTATAGCACACAATTCATACAAGACTGAACGTTAATCGAGACAGCGAGGCGGCGCACTCTGGTCGGATATCGAACAAAAAGTGGCAAAAAATCAGTAAAAAACAGTCAACAAAATCATCAAAGCTTGTCAACTTTCCAGTAACATTAAAGCTTAACTTACTTGTTAAAAATTTTATCTATCCGTGATTAAAATCGGTACTATAAATGTTTATAAATGATAGATTGATGAAACATTTACTCTATAATTTATGGCCACTTTTGGACGATCTAGGACCATAGTGCGGCGATGACGCGACTTCACCGCACATTTTTAACGGAAATTCAGGTCAATCAAGGGAGGAACGAAAAAAAATAAATAAAATAAAATAAAATGAGGAGAAAGACTCAAAGCAAAGAAAAACTAGTGTGAGCTATGCAATTGCAGATACGATATCGATATGATATTGCTTTCACTCTGATATAATCAAAAGCGCATAACCAAAATCGCATGCAGGCAATAGTACTTACATGTTTTTGTAAACATGTCATGAAGTTTCTCGCGGTGAAAGTCCCCCTCATAGTTTTTATGCGTCATTTGAGGGAGTTTGGGAGCTCAATCGATTTTCTCCTCACTCCCCACTGATTAGCTTATATTATTTGAAAGGGTTGAAAGCAAAAACTGACAAGATCATTCTATTCTTTCAGAATTTTCTACTGACATTTTTTTTTCTTAAGCTCAGACAAATACGTATAATTCAGTAAAAATTACTCTGTAGTTGCGTCAATTCGTCGACGCAGGACTTCTGCTTAAACAGTGTGGTATTCGTTTGGGGAAATCTGATTAGAATCGTTAATTTTGGGCAAGAAAAGGTCATACTATTAAGCGGATGAGATAACAAAAGACGAGAAGGAAAATTGAAATAGGAATGAAATTGGACTTCATTTTGGGTGACATGAGAAAAATATTTAAAAAAGAGTCGGAAAAATAAAATGATAGAGAAAAAAAAGTGGGATCAGTATATTGATAATAATTTTCAATATCACTCAATGGTGCGAACTACAAATATAAAATCGGGGGACAAAAATATCTGGTAAAAGAAATGAATGCAACATACAATGTTCATGTGTATCATTAAACAGGTGTATCAGATATTGCATTTCTTGGCAAGGTATCCTCGTTGTCTCCGGCCACTAGTATCCCAGCAATTTTTTTTTTTTTTTTTTTTTTTTTTTTTTAACGAGACAGTGAAAGAATAAAATGCCGATTCTTCTTGACAAACCTATTTTGTTGTCTCTGATACAAGCATATGGTGGCGTAATGCTGTAACGCGTTTTTGCTTTCCAGAAATTCCATGCTTATGCGCTTATATTTCTTCATATTTTATGATACTTTTGGTTACACTCGACTCTCAAAGGTTTAATGTTTTCTTAAATTTCCGAAATGCATCTCGGATATTCACCGCGGATTCTCTCGCAATCAGTGCAATACAAGAAAATGAATCCTAAGATCAAGAGGATCGGTAAAAGAGGGAGGGATAAAAGAGATAGAAGGAAGAAAGAGGGGGAGGGAGAGAGAGAGAGAGAAAGAGAGAGAGAGAGAGAGAGAGAGAGAGATAGACAGGGAGAGAGACAGAGGCTGCAATGATTTCATTCACTTGATAATGGCGAGAATTATACCTCACGTGCCTTGACAACGATCGTTGGGCGAATGAAAAATTCAGCCGTGGGCTTAACAAGTCCAAGCAAGCAAACTGCAAACAATTTCCCCTTGATTCTTCCGTGTTTTCTCTATCTCCCTCTCCATCTCTCTCTCTTCTCTTTTTCTCTCATCCTCTCTCAAAACAGACATTTTTGTTCTTTTATACAACGCCTTGTAAATAAATAAGAGAGCTTAAAATTAAGCTGCATTGCGGACAATTTTTCCGCCCATTCACAAACCCTACAAGGAAAATCCGAGCTGTGAACTTCTCAAGATTCCGTGAAATCTCAGAAGTAGTTGAGCGGTGCGGTTATATTCTAAATACGTTTTAAAGAGGAAATAATCAAAAGCGAAAGGTAATAAGTAAATAGACCGCAAGAGAAAGTTTTGGGAATGAATTGAGAAAAATCAGTTGTAATGGTTCGCTATTCCATGTTTCTTGGAAGGTGGTCTCCGCTCAACACGATGAAAACATAAGTCGATTGAAAAATAATAAAGTTCTGAATTCAACTATTTGAATACTTAAAAGTAGGTACGGACAAAACTTAAAAAAAGTTATAGTTCTACCATGTAAAATAGGTAAAAACCTCCTTACTGTGGTAATTTAACTATTTTAAATCGTAAAAATAAAAGTTTTTCAGATTTGTTCATAATTTTATACGTATTCAAATAGTTGAATTCAGAACTTTATTATTTTTAATCTACATACGTATTCCGAACTTTTTTTCAGTGTAGGGTGGTCACCTATGGTGAGCATTGTTTCTATAAGGTGACGATGCCCAAAACGTCCCTGAACATGCACTATGAGAAAAATTCCCCGGTTATTGTGAAATTTTTCCAACAGTTTTTAAGTTTATGAACGGAAATCCGTATCGAGTCAACCCGCATTACAATTAAAACGACGAAAAAAGGGTCTCTGCCAAAATTCAACTATGTATAAAAATGAGTTTCTCCCCCGCTATTTCCTAAGTTGCCAATGCGAAAGAGTACTTAGCGATTCCTTGATATATTTCCCATTAACATCAATGGAAAAGAATCTATCCCCGAACGGTTCAGCAGCATCTGCATAATCGATATTTTTGCATATGTTCTGATTGAAGGTGATCGATATTAGGTTGTTCATGAGCTGTCACTGTGCACTGGTAGAAGAAGAGAGAGAGAGAGGAGAGAGAGAGAGAGAGAGAGAGAGAGAGTGAGAGGAAAGAGAGAGAGCAAAAACTTTAAAAAAAAACTAACTTTGGTTTGGTCCATGCAAGCAGACCATCCTAGCGATTAAGTTCAATAATGTGACCGGAGATAACTCTCAATAAATAATGTGAGGAGAGTGAGTACTGAGTATCCGTAAAAGTCACTTGGGAATAGCGCAAGGTGAATAAATCTATCTCGAGTGCCCTTTCACCTTACTGGTCTAGAGTAGGTATGTAATGACGCTGTTGCCGGGCGGTGCCGCTGAGTGAAGAAATAATCTAACTCGCATCCATATTATTGCAGATTAACCCACAGTCAACCTCAAAGTCTCGTGTTTTACGCATAGTGCACTGAGAAAACACTCCAGACACACTTACCACAGTGAGTGGTTAATAAATCGACACCTATTCTTTAAGTAGGAGAATCAATACTTTATGCAGGAAAATTATAAAGTTCTAAGTAGATTGCTCACAAACGGTTCTTTTGCCTAAAGAGTGCTCGGTATCGATTTATTAACTACTCACTTTGGTCAGATGCCTGAGAAGTTTTCTCAGCTAGCTTGAGATATTTTTAAGGTGCAATTCAGGGACTGCACAAAAGAACTTCTTGCAAATGGCCTTGGTTTGAAAGTACCTTGAGATTTCCCCCATTTATCCTGCGTGCACAAGAAGAATAAAGGACGGAGGAGCTGAAACCCATAGCAGTAGCCAGGAATTTATATTTCTCTCTCTCTCTTTCTCAATTTGAATGCATGTGTTAGAAAACGATGGAGCTAGGGGCTGTCTCATGACTCCAGCCTCTGTATTTTCCTCCTGTTCTAACACATAGAGTTGAAAACCGTGGACTATTGACGTGTTTTCGGGCCCCTTGGATTAAAGATATTAAGTATAGGTGTATATAAGGTACCTTGGGATAAAAATGCATCAAAAGTCGATGGTATCTTTCTCTGTTCTCATTCCTCTTGAATACGCAGGATAAATGGAGTAAATCTCAAGGAATTCTTAAGGCAAGGCCATCGCAAACAGGCCAGCAGGCTGATTCTCCCTATTTGAACGAATCCCATTGGTTTAAATGGCGTCACGTGACACATTTGAAGTCATTGAGGTGCAAGAAGGAGAAGATCTGAGTCATTCATTTCAAAATCATGACTCGGAGCTCCTCCTTCTCGCACCTCAATGACTTCAAATCTGTCACGTGACGCCATTTAAACCAGTAAGGGGATTCGCCGTTTCTTCCTATCTCGTCTTGTCTCGTCCAAATAGGGAGAATCAGCCTGCTGATGAGTTTCCGAATTGCACCCTTAATCTTCCCAAATCGTTAGAGAAAACTTGTTTTCCTACAGATAGGTAACACATATGTATGGCATTTGTTAATCTTTATCTGCGTTTCAGATTTGAGGGGGTAAAACCAATGAACTATAATCAGAGAGGGGATTTCTGGGGACATTATTTTGAAGACACCGCGGAAGAAGCAGCCATAATGGAATTCTCCAATATGGATATTTTGCACAGGCTTGGTTTGTTTGCCTCTCGTTTCTTAACCTTACATCCAGTGGCGTCGCGAGCAGTTTGGCAACAATGTGTTCTATCCATTTAAACTCATGTAAAAGATCGAATTCAGGGGGTGCACAGTGCACAAGGAAAATTCGATATGTTTAATGAGTTTAAATGGAGCTGTTGCATTGTTGCCAGATGGCACGCGACGCCACTGCTTACATCAACAACAATTAATTGTGACGAATCCAATGGAGCTCTGGCAAGGTTTTACTGTAGACAAATGACCTATTAATTATGATGTAAAATGCTGCGAAAATAACAACAAGACCATTGAAAAAGTCTAAAACTCACTCCTTGCAGAGAAAACTTAACTTGAAATGTCGGGTGACCACGCTTGCATGTATGCACCAACCTTGGATTCGGACCCCAAACAAAAAACAGGACATGAAATCAAGTGACGTCTTCTTCGTTTACTACGCAACGTGGAACTTTTCTGTGATTACCACCGTGCTCCTAGTGACAAAATGTGTGTAAATGGACCTTTAATTCCTTTAATTTTACTTTTTGAAAGCAAATTCATTAATAATCATTGTTAAAATACTTAGGTCATGTTCTTTTGTTTGGGGTCTAAATCCGAGGTTGGTGCATATGTTACGCCCCGTTGGCGAAACCGGCCATTCCGCGGAATGGCTGGTTTTTTGGCCAGTCTGCGGAATGGCAAGAGCAGTTGACCATTCCGCGGAATGACCGATTTTTTGGCCATTCCGCGGAATGGCAAGGTGAACTCAGTCTCATTACGCCAACGGACCGACCATGAATTTCAACCGAAGCTGATGTAAGTAACGAATGTGTTTCGAAGCGAAGATGACACCACTCTACGAATTTTAGATGAATGTTTCTAAATGGTCTTTCACTTTTACGAAAGAATATACGTTTTAAAAAGAAAATAGCCAAACATGTATTACCTACTATATCTGAATTTCACTCTTATTATCTTTTTTAAAATTATTTTTTTATCGACTCATTTAATTTCATGCGTTCACATACTCTCACTGAGCCATTCATCAATATCGTGTTCACAAATAAAGTGTTTTAGACGGCTATCAGAATACAAATATCGATATAACTGTTTCTTTTGGAAGGATTTACACGATAAAGCAACTGAAACATGACAAAAGTGAGCAGCATTTTGTCACCAGGATAGTTGTATTAAAATTCTGTGACCAGATCTTCGTTTAATTAACCTCTTATGGGCCACACTCGAGTTAACTCGTTCTTCTCCTAGAGTACATCGTCCATTTCACCTTGTTTTACTCTTCATGGATAAACGCAAGGATAGATGATTAAACTACAATAGATAAGGTCTCGTCGGGCGCCTTCAATTAAAATTAAAAGGCAAACAAATCGTCCGTACACGCTGCCTCAATCAAGGATAGGATTCATAACAAGGGCGTCATCTCTCCAGTTGTAATGTATGTACTATGTAGCTCGTTGGATGAAACTCTATAAAGTTAGCACTCTTTTGTCATCACGTCATATATCCTCAAACACGTTATACATAGAAGAAGACTGGACAAGTGAACAAGCGCTGAGAATTGACGCCGGTTATCGTGATAGGCAGGACTATCGTGTTCGGGGATTTATAAGCCAACTTAACATTGCAGCTTATGGAGCTGTGGCGTAAAACTGTTTAAAAAGAATGCAAAATTAATTTTAGTTTTCAAAAAAAAACGCGTAGTTATAATGCACGCAGCTTAAGTTACAGTTAAAATTTACGAGGTTAAACGGAAGTTTCGGTCGATTACCCACTAGATATTTATGATAGAAAGTGGTGCAGAGGGATTATGAGTATCAAACTAAACAATGACCAACCGATCGTTAACTACGATTTTCAAAGAACTGACGCGCGGTGCCTTAAATTAACTCTAATATTTGTCATATACGCAAAGTATACTGTACTGTGAAACACATGAGACTCGACAACGTCATTTGCAAAAATAATTGGCTGTAATATAGTGTAATAGGTTTGAAAAGTTCAGTAAGATCTAATGGCTGTATATTTTATGTGAGCAGTCTTTATTCTCATAGAATCTTATGGAGTTTGTTTTGCTAACGATGTGAGCCCTTGTGAGCTATTGTGATTATCGTTCACGTGCGCAAAGGCTTTGTAGCCTTATGGCTCGATTTTTACCGATTTTTTTTTCTTGTTCTTTTTTTCCCGTCAAATTGTATTCAACAAACATTTTTTCGACGAATTGAGCCCGAAAAACCAAAACACTATAATATTTTTTTTTTCTCGTTTACAGCCATCCACAGCTGTTCATAAGACTCCATGTAAAAATTGTATACCCCCTCCCCCCACATCGGGGAAACCCAGCCCATCAGCCCATATCAAAACCGGCTTCATTTTTCCTCCGTGTTTTGTGATATCAGTGCCCGGTCTCCTTCTATAGCGTCTTTGCATATCCCGGTCCTCCTAAAATAGGAGACTCAATGCAACCCTGCCGGCAACTCAGCGGTATCGATTCCGCACACTAAAAGCTCCAGAGTTTATACCCACACCATTTGTTTGCTCATGATCTATGTTCATTCCTAATGCGTTCCGTTCCGTTCCACCCAATCTTAATCTTATCTCGCCCTCTGCCCGACTCCTAAAGTTTGCAATGCCACGCGTTGTAAATTTTGGGATCCATTCAACTTTTGAGATTATACGGAAGAGGTGCATGGAAATATCCATTCGTCTTAGAGCAGGACATCGGATTTTGATCCGTCAAAAACAAATTCTTGCTTCCACGAAGATTGAAAACGCGTTTTCCTTATCAAATTTTCGGTTGGGATTGACGGGGGGTAGCGGTCAAGTTTGATCGACAATAACACGGAAAAGCAATTATTGGTTTGGAAAGAATGTCCCCTCCTTCTTCATGCAAATGATTGCTTCCTTTTCAACCACACAGTGAAAAAAAAAAAAAACAGGGAAAAACGCTTTGGTTGCGCTAAAAAAACGTTTTTTGGTAAATGAATGACCTAGCAAAAGACTTTGGATGAGGAAACCGCAAATATATGGTTCACCCAAGAAAATCTCTATACATATATGGTTAGGTGAACCAAAGATTTGGTTCGCTCTTCAAAATTGCTTTGCTGAGTCATTTTTCCACGATAAAGGTTTTGTCAGTGCAACTAAGGCAACCCCCCCCCCCCCATACCCTCTCCTGTGAATGGGTTCGATCGGTTGAGCCGAAGCATGACATTGTCCGATCCAAGAATTTGTCCTTCTCTCTCTTTGCCAATTTCACTGTGTCTGTTAGAAAAGAACACATTATAGTAGAAGTCACGTGACTGTCACCCGCATACACACTTCTATTCTTTACTAACACATCGGTTCAAATTGGCAAAAAGAGAGAAGGGACAATTCCTGGATCCGCCATCTGGAACGGAGGGATCTAAACGTTAAGGTTGTTTTCAATACGAAATAAATGTTGAGCACAGCTGCCGTTATTTATTTATATTCTACAATCCACTAGTATACAATTCAACCAGGTAAAGAAACTATAACATTATACATCAGTGGAAAATAAATACATTGGCTTATTGAATATACTCAAATCAGTAATCTTATCTTCAATCTACTCAATCGCCGATGAATTCTAAAATACATCGAATATCTGCAAAACACCACAGCTGATCTTTTTTACTACGCAAGTGAGACTACTGAGATCAAAAGAGAACCATAGCTGATTTTTTTTTTCTTTTTTTTTTTTTTTACTACGAAAGTGAAACATAAATTTAAAGCCCTCGCTTCCACTCGCTTCCATTAAGCGAACTAAAATTTGTATGAAAAGCCATGTCTTAAATCCTTTTCCATATCAAAATTAATCGTTTATGGATCGCAAAATCCATTAAAAATATTACAAAGGTACTGATTGTCCGATATTTAGCGAACGTAAGCTTTCGTTATTCTATTCAAATAACCCGAAAAAAGCGTTTAAAAAAAATCGAAAAATAGCGCTATGTATCGCAATGAAATTGCTTTTTTTTCGAATCACGCGTTAACCCCTCTTTAAGCTTTACCCCCTAATGACACTGCAGAGGTAGCATCAAATGAGACCATTTTTTTTTTTTTTTTTTTCAGCAGGAAAGTAAGCGCACGCTTGCGTTCAAATGAATGCAAAGCATGCGGACACTGCTTGACGCATGAATAAATAAGCCGCATAGGTTCAGTTGTTTTACATTAGAGAGCGCTCCGAGCACATAGGAGCGCAGGATCAGAATATTGATGCTGCGGCTCAACTCTCAAAGCAGAGACAGTAAATTAAAGATGAGGCTCTCAATGCTCAAATTCGATGCCAATTCATTCGAATGCCGGAGGGCATCGAAAATCGAAATAAAAGGTAGGGCTCCCGCGAATCGTCGAGTATTGAATATTATACCCTTACGATTTTATCGATTCCCCAGAGAAATTAAACGTCGTCCCGCATTCCGCCCGGCCGGGTGTGGCTTTTACGAAAGTCCTTCGATTCAAATGGTAACGGATCGTTTAAAATCACGCTCTTCTATTCGCTCTCTTGCGGCGTTGACTGCAGGTTGGATGGCTTTGTGCCATTCATTTTGAACTGGCGTGGTGAGCTGCGCAAGAAGAGCTTTGATTTTTCATTTTTATTTTTGTTATGCTTGGTTTTTACACCTCCCTTGCACGATGCGAAAACCACAACAACAACACCAACAACAATAAGAAAAAACAAAAACAAAAAACAATATTAACCACACATTCTGTGACTGCCAACCAATCACATTATACAAATACAATGTGGCAGTGGGTCTGTTGCAAACTTTTGCTACAACGATAAAGAGTGTTTCATCGAATGTAAAATCGCCCGAAAAGTCCATTGGTGGCGTCATAAAGTCATGAAATGCGATAATAAACTCACAAGAAACGTTTAATGGAATCCAAGATGGCGGTAAAATATCGAACAATCTATGTGCATGCACCTTTAACATCCAAGGATTGCCAACGTTGACAACCTCACAGATTCAGAGGCTCCGTGTTTATTTACGTTGTGATTGGGTGTGATCGATATTGTGAGGTTGGCTATCCTTGGATGTTCGTGGTGCATGCATACAGGTTGCTCAATATTTTACCGCCATCTTGGATTTCATTAAACGTCTCTCGTGAGTTTAATATTGCATTTTATGACTTTCTGATGCCACCAATGGTCTTTTCACTCGATTTTATATGAGATTGAACACTCTAAAGCGCTGTAGCAAAAGTTTGCAACAGACCCGTTGCAAAAGTCTGAAGGTCTGAATTTTGTGTGTTTTTGACGAAGCAAATGTAAGTACTTGGTGAGCTGAAAACAAGGATGCCTTTCCGTCGTCCATCTGACGTAAAGGTGTAAGTCGATTTTTGCAACTTTTCAGGAAAGCGAAACCAAAATTGACTGACTCCTTGCTGGCACTAACCCTCCAATGACCAGGTTATTAGTTCAAAAAACACCGCACACTTCCGTTCATGAAATGGGAAGAGAAGGTAGTTAACTGTTCGTACTCGGAGGAGTTGGAATTGCCTATACAAAGAATTGAAGGCGCCTGGCGAGATCTCGTCCAATAATGTCAACATCCAGAATCGCGTTCATTCAGAATTTGATACTGGAACTATGTGAAATAGACTAGAGGGAAAAGACGAGCAATCTTGGACTTGGCCTACAATGGATTAATGACTTGCGCCAATACGTTTTCCGTTAAAACTTGAAAAAATCGCTGAGAGCTTGGCATTTTTGACAACACAGATCAAAAAAGCGTCATGTTTTACATGAAATTCAATGAGAAAAACGAAGTAATTTTCCTGGCTTACGCCGATACGTCAGATATGGACGACGTTTTGTTCTTAACTAGGTTTCACAGTTCCGCAGATGCGGTTTTTGCCGAAAGTATATTATTTTGAATGAGAATTCCGTGTTATGACTCATTCAGGATATTTTTCAACTTTACACGAGTGTGTTTTCGAGACCCGGACAAACATTGACGCATGAAAAAACCAAAGACACTTTTCTCCTCAGCTCACTTGGTAATTTTCTATTTATTATAAAAAACTCATCATTTCAGTCTCTTGCAATAGCCTCATTATACAAATCATTATTCCGCATTAATCTCAAAATGATCGCATGTCAGTGACGTTATAAGCATCACGTCTATACCCTATGGCCTATACATATACAGTGGCGGATCCAGAACATTTTTCTGGGGGGGCACGCCTGTGAAATTTTGAAATTTGAAGCGTCGGTGGAAGCAATTTCGGGCTATTTTATAATGAAAAAAAGCAAAATTTGAGGCTTCTGGGGGGGGGGGGGGCACGTGCCCCCGTACCCCCCCCCCCCCCCCGGTGGATCCGCCACTGGATGTACTATGTCCATCAAACCCTAAAAAATCTCATTCCAATAATACTTTTGGTCGTTGATAATGCGGTTGTTTCAGAGTAGTTTGACGCGGCCTGGTCACTACAAAATATGCATATAGAATGCCTTCTAGTTAGCACATCTTCAGTGACTGTCTTTGAAATTTGAGGTATAATAATGAGGGTGGTGGTGGTGAAGGAATTTGGATGGGTGGAGGGTAGAAATACGGTACCAACGTCGCTTGGAACTACGATAACGCCAGCTCATTGAAACATGGCGTCGCCTATTGTATTGCCTTTGGTATCGAGTGCTGGAGCGGCGCTCCGTGAATCAAAACCATGAGACTTTTTGGACATGATTTAAGGCATGGAAATCTAGATTTTGAACATAGCAAAATAATGTAAAAATGTAGTCAATAATTCAATTGAAAGCTTGAAATGAATCAAACAAGAAGGTTTTTGCAAGACAATATCAACACTTAAAGCAATTTAACCCTTTAAGGGGCACATGAAGGGAATAATTTTTTTTTCCAAAATTTTTGGAATTTGCATTTCTAGATTTCTTAGGGTAAAAATGTTCATGCAATTCCTTGCATTAGAATTGGAGAAAACAGGTGGTCAGTGTAACGATCCACTACCCCACATAGAGGTAGAAAATGTTTTGACCATATTTTGTTTTCAAAAGTCAGGTTAAAATTAATTGGAAAGGTCCAAAAAATTGACAACCATTTAATCAATATCAATCAAACAAACATTTATTTCTGAGGAAAATTGCAAAGACAGTCAGAAAATATATTAGCGTGCGGTTTAGTTTTGGAAATAATGCGTAAATGGCACTTTTTTACCTCAACTTACTTATTAACTTTTTAGACACCTTATTGTGGAGCACCAAAAAATCTCGAAAAATCACAAAACTTTTATTTACACCACATCAAAGTTGCTCCAGTAAAGTTTCCCCAAGCAATTGTAACTTTTGAAGTTAATCCAAATTTAGTGCGCAGTAGAGCAACAGTTTTGCTTCGGCTTCGAGCTGCGTTCAAAAGTGATTATTGGCTATATGTTGCAGCAGATAACATGTATTTCAACTTGTACTTTGTCTAAAAATAATTTTAACCGGTGTGCTACCACGTGGTAGCATACCACGTACTACCCCCCCCCCCCCCCCCCCACATTTTTGAACATCTTACCAACCAAATAAAGTGGCTAGTTACATAGCCACTGTCTCATAAGCTCAGGAGAAAATAAATAAAATGTGGCTAGTGGCACTAGCCACGGCCCCTCAAAGGGAAGCAAAAAAACAAGTACATATTTTGTCCGGAAAATCCAAGTTTTGATTCAGTGTGCGCGGTGTTCCCGCGCCTGCACGCGTGCCTTTCCGAAGTTTAATTTCCTGAACCGTGCTTTGCAAAAGACCCCCCGCCTCGCTGTATCCGGAATTTACGATTGACCCAAGCCCTTCTTTACTCTCTCCATCCCCTCTACTTTCACCCCCCTTCAAGTAGCCCCCCACATCTCTCCGCAACCCTAATCGCGACCATATATTTTCTTTTTGGCTCCAGTACGATTTTAAATAAACTACCGACTTTGAGTTTCAATACCAAACCCTTCGTTTGAATTCTACAGGAATAATCTGTCTAAGGAATCGGGACCCTGGGGAATTTGCTCTTTCAGCAAAGATCGGATGAGTAGCCCGAGAGTGGGGAAGGGATAAAACCGTTTACTTGATGAACCACGAACTTTATTCGCGTACTATGGTCCAAGCAGTATCCATGATTCAAATTATCATTATTCATTTGTTTATTTTATAAATCTCGCTCTCATTGATCGTGAAAGTTCAACTTTATTTCCGTTATCTCAATCATCCCTTTTAAGTTTAACCAGAGGCGGATGTACACGTTTTTGATATATCAATAAGGAAGCATTCAGAGGGCGCAGGGAGAGGCACTTGCCCTCCTCCAAGTCACTAAAAAACTTCATGCTAAGAGAGAGAGAGAGAGACAAGCGGTAAACTATGCCTGAAAGTGTCAAAAAATGGGCAAAAATTGAACTTTCCCCCACCGCCACCCTCGGAATTTTTATGGATACGCCCTGGTTCTGAAGTCGGGAGGGAGTAAGATTTCGACCCTCACCGCCCTTTTCAGGAAAATTCCGTAACAAATTTTTCGCTCCTTAGAGTGAACTTTTAAAAGTTATGATATTTTTTTCGTATACATATATATGCTTGCTCATTATAGCAGACCGAAAAGGGACTTTTTTCGAAAGTAGATTGCGTCTATCGAGGCAATTTGATTGATACTTGGCAGAAATGATGAGACATATACGCACGTCCTTACGATGTTCCTAGTTTTGACTCTTACCAGTTACCATGTTTCTTTGATTTTTTCCATGAGCCTATAGTTTGTCTCTCTACTATTACCTTGCAGTTAAATTCTCTCTTCTCCTACTCTCTCCATGACAGTTTCTCATTGCTGATTTAAAATATGAGAATATGCAAAAACGTATGTATACGCTTTGAGGGAATCTTAGAGCTTTGAGAAGTGAATTTAAACTGAGTCATTTCAGTTTAGTTCAGAAGTTCACGCGTGTATCCAATTGCTCATTAATGATTAAGCTCTAAATCATAGAACAGAGATTAATGCGCCTCTATTCAACATAAAAGGGGGAATGAGGAAGACAGGAGGATATAAATGACGCGCTAAGTATTTGACGTGTGTCTTCAGCTTTGATGTCATTTACGATCGCGGTTTCCACGGCTTTGAATTCAAACAGACAGTGCTGCACGTCTTTAAAAGACGTCATGATAAGAGAGAGACAAGCGGTAAACTATGCCTGAAAGTGTCAAAAAATGGGGAAAAATTGAACTTCCCCCACCGCCACCCTCGGTATTTTTATGGATACGCCCTGGTTCTGAAGTCAGGAAAGAGTAAGATTTCGACCCTCACCGCCCTTTTCAGGAAAATTACTTATCAAGTTTTCCGCTCCTTAGAATAAACTTTTAAAAGTTATGATATTTTTTCGTATATATATGCTTGCTCATTATAGCTGACCGAAGAACACACACTGAAACCACTGCTGTGCAGATGGGGTGCTGCACTCGCATCGTGTATATTTAATGCAGTGGCGTAGCGTGCAATTTGGCAACATTGCCATTCCTTCATTTAAACCCGTGAAAAAGATCGAGCTATTGGGTGTTCGGTGAACATCTTTGCATTCGACCTTTTACATGGGTTTTAATGGATACAATACAACGTTGCCAAATTGCACTATACGCCACCGATTTAATGTTATTTTTCAATTCACTGATGATTCCACCGGTTGATTAACAAATTATACACACAGCACAGTTTAGTGAATATATGATTGTAATACACCAAAATAATTGGATCAATAATCTTTTCTCAACCGAGGACGTCGTCGGCGTCGCTGACTCGGAGATTCTACGGCTATTTTAATAATTTAACGGTGATTCCACCGATTGAGGAAAGATTACAGTTATGAACATTGTCGTCCATTGTATAGTAATACTGAACTGAGCAGTGTAATCTTTTAGTCGACATGTGGAATCATCGGTGAATTGAAAAATGCCATTGAATATAAAAAAAAAATGGCGCAGCACTGCAAACAAATCAGTCAGTTAACAATAACACTAGTGCGTGTATCCCGATGATATTTTCGCATGTGTCACAATCGCAGAGATTATCAATTAAAATTATTGTTGAATGCCAAGCATTCATTGCACTTGTGTATCGTAGTGAACAATTAAGTTCTTTTGAATTTAGTGGAAAAAAGGTCGGAATAAAAAGAGGACAAATTTTTTAAGCGAAGAATCATTGTGAGTTTTTTTTTTTTTTCCATGAAAAGTATTTTGTTAATATGTGTTTGCACAATATTTTAATGCGTGACTCACGCATTTATAAATCGTGCTACACGCTAAGTTAGATCAATGGTAAAATAGACACAGATACGTAATGGTATAATAAATACATACAAAAAATAGGTAATAGAAAATCCTTGACATGAATTGCGCCAATTTGCGGTGTTTAGACTGGTGATGGCTTAAAGCCACATTCGCTGATAATGGTTTGCTGTGATTTCTTAAGTGATGAGATCTGCTTTTTGTTTAAACTTTATTATTTTATTGCAAACTGACAAGGGGAAGGCAAACATAGGCCTGCTAGAAATGATCGAGATTTGTAGGAAAAAATGGTTCATAGGGCCTTAATGAAGGATTTTAAAATACGGTTTTGTATAAAAGGGCCAAAGACACCTCCAAAATTACATTCAAAGTTCTGTTGCTCTTATAAAAGGTCGTTGTCGACCCTTGACTACAAACATCTGATGGCCCAAGTGGTCAGTGTACTATAGCAGACGCAAAAGTGTTGACAGTCAAGGATGGACACAGTGCGATGACAGTTGTTTTGATTGCATGAGAATTAATTGGTCTATTCTCTCAAATTTTAAACTGCCAAACCTTTTGCGTTTGCTAGTACTCGACTACCATCTGAGAAATCCAGGTTGCAGTCCTAGAACCAGGGCTGCCGTTTTGCGTATAATCAATGCTATTTTTCAATTCACCGATGATTCCACCGGTTGAGAAAAGATTACACAGTTGAGTTCATTGCATGACTGTAATAAACTATAAATACTCGCATCTGTAATCTTTTCACAACGGTAGAGTCGCCGACGACTAAGAACTGCGGATATTTTAATTAATCAACGAGTTGCCACCGATAGAAAGATTACAGATCAGAGATTTTCTTGCGTTACAGTCATACACTGAACTGAACTGTGTAATCTTTTCTCAACCGGTGGAATCATCGGTGAATAGAAAAATCGCATTGATTTTACGCAAAACGGCAGCCCTGCCTAGAACAACTTCTAATATGCACCTCATTTAATTTTGTTTTGTAGAATTTTATTTATTTATTTATTTATTTAATTTTGTACATAAGAGCCATTATAGCTTGATATTTTCATGATAATACGCTCAGTTTAGATTTGTATCCTCGAACCTCAATATCCGACATTCGTTCCATAAAACAATTAAAGAAAAGCTCATTAAAAGAATGCAAGTTCAATTACGTGGAGAGCAATTCCTGTTTTTCCCGAACTTTTCGTACCTTTTCTTGATACGCGCAATTTATCCATTCTTTTTCACCATAGTCATTTTTTTCAGATTCAAAGTGTAAATAAAATGGAGAATTCGTGTCTAGATAAAGTGGAAAAATCCTTGTGGATTTGAAAATTGGATACAGCAAAATTAAAAAAGACTAACCTAACCTCATTGGCGGATAAGGGGGGGGCGAAGGGGGCGATCGCCCCCCCGTTCGGCCCAAAAAGTGGGAAAAGAGGGGAGAGGAAGGGGAAAAAGCAATAGCGAAAACAAGAAAAGGGGGTCATTCAGGGGCGAAAATCCAAAATTCGCCCCCCCCCGTTCGCGAGGGCTGGATCCGCCACTGCCTAACCTGCGCATTCCTCATGGAGCAGTCGAGTACACTGTCTAGTTTGGACAATTAGATCCGTGTGGTCAAGATCGAGGTTACACCGAGCATACATACATTTAATGACAGCAAAACTTTGAATGCAATTAAGGGGTGGAGTCTCTGGGGCCCATTCACAAAAAGCACTGTGAGACTTTGTTTTCACGCAAGTCCGTTCATTTTTGAGCGGGCCCACGATTGCATCCCCCTAGTAAATATTTTAAATAAATTATTTTTAATGTGCATGGAGGTTAAATAATATATGTGTTACAGTAGAAGAATCAAAGGATATCAGGCAACGCCTTCGATTTTGGTCAGGTAGGCATCCTGAAATACTTATCACAACGCATTCAAGTATTGCAAGTGGCTTACCTGATCCAACATTTAAGGAGTCAACTGCAGACTCAATTTAATTTGCCGACTGTACTCACCTCTTATCTTGAGACAAGGAAGGGGATAAAAATGAAAAACTCGTATAACTGCTTGTTTCTTACCGGTACCATAAATTAGCATTTGAATATCTAGACCGGGTTTCTTCATAAACTTTACAGGTTAAAAAAAAGAGGTAAGCAAACCAAGCTCATGTGAAAATACCCAATAGAGCAGCGGTTCCCAACCGGTGGTCCGCGGACCCCCAGGGGGTCCGCGAAGGCCCACGCGGATTTTTTCGTACTTTCCCGTTTTTCGTTCAAAATTGGCAAGCTACAACAGCTTCAAGACACTTTCCGAGATTACTTCCCTCAACCGGACACCAAACTTTCATGGATCCGCGACCCTTTCACCATACACGATAATTGGTAGGCTAACAATCGATGAGGGACCAGTTACTGGACCTATCGACACAAGGGTTTGGAAGCAGGAATTTGACCGGCTACCATGATGTCAGTTGGCTCGCTGCGTGAACGACGCTCCCCTATTAGCAGAGAGGCATTAAAAGTACTGCTCCTGGTTCCTACCACTATCTATGTGAGGCAGCTTTCTCTGCGTTGCTGAATCCAAAACAAATACCGCAACCGGCTAAATTACGTGGAGCCTGAATTAAGAATACAACTTTCAGACATCGATTCCAGTATCGACAAATTGTGACGGAAGCCCAGCCGCAGCGATCCCATAAGTTGTAAAGAAATATTGTGAAGAAAAGGCTTTTAAAACAAAAAAAAAAAAAAAAAAAAAAAAAAAAAAAAAAAGGTTATCAATTTTTTGTCAGGGGGTCCGAGACCTCTCCACTTGGCCGCTAGGGGGTCCGCGACTGAAAAAGGTTGGGAACCGCTGCAATAGAGATTTCCGTCACAACTGCCTTCTTAATGGTGTTTCAAAATCACATCCCGTAAATCCGCTCTGCTAGTGAAGCTCGTTAGGGCTATCTAACTAAAATGGTGCACATGGTTTGTATAAATTACAAAATTTTCGCTCGGACGCTATTTTGAGGATCCAATTTGATCATCTGAAAATGCCAAAAAGCCGGGCTCAATTTAAACAAACTTCCACTTTTTTAGTGCGATATGCCGTACACAAAATGGAGGAGTGCTCAAAGCATTGAATTCATTTCGCGCTAATTGCGGGTTATTGCGATTTAACATGGGAATTTGTCACAGTAATGTCTTTAAACTTTAAAGGTTAAAAAAAAGAGGCAAACAAACCAAGCCCATGTGTGAAAATATCCATAAGATATTTCCGTCATGAATGCCTTCTTGGTGTTTCAAAATCACGTCCCATAAATCCTCTCCATTTGTAAAGCTCGTTAGGGCCATCAAACTATAATGTTGGATGATGCGTATAAATCACAAAATGTTCGCTCGGACGTTACTTTGAGGTTCCAATTTGATCATCTGAAAATGCCTTAAAGCCTGGTTCAATTTGAATAAACTTCCACTTTTTTAATGCGGTGCCGCTCACAAAATAGAGGAGTGTGCTCAAAGCATTGTATTCATTTCGCTCAAATTGCGGGTTATTTAAGCGTATCGATTCGTAAAACTAATAATTTGAGAGGGGGGGGGGAGAAAAGGAGGTCCAATCACGAAAATGCCCACGGTGAAATTACCGAGGAGAGGTCGAGGCGGGGGGCTGTAAGCAAAGCGGAAAGGATTAACGACCGACGCATTCACCATCAGTGTTGCCATTCATGAAAGAAATTCGAATTTTCACATTGATTTACATGGGAAATTTGACTTTTTTCTGTCATAAATGGCAACACCGCTTACCACTGATGTTGATTGGTATAAGATGAAAGATCAAACAAATACTGCTCAAATGGGTCGGATGGAAATAATTAATTCTGTTCCATTGAATCATCAATCAGGCGTTCCCAATCGTCCAAAGAAATTAGTTTCCCGCCGTTGCGTTGGTTACGTCAAAGTAGATAAATGAAAAGCTCGGTTTCTTTGTAAGTTGTTATTAACAGTTTAATAATATGTTATACTACAAAGAAAAATACTATCATAGCTTTTTTATGGTATTCAAATTCCGTGGAACCAAGTTAGTTTCGTTATAATTTCCGCTTCGTTTTGCAGTTTGTTTTGCCCATTTTTCTGACTTTGGAATAAAGTAAACGGGTAAAACGTAGTTCTGAAGAATTTTTGTAGGTACTTATAGCACAGAATAATACAATCAGAAAGGAGACTCCCATAAGAGCCAATGGAAGCAAGTTTGGAATTTAACGGCACCAATAGGCAACGCTGTGGTCCTATATCCCAACATGGTGGACGCGTGTGATTTGTGTTGAAACTCATTTATTTCTGTAAATTCTGGAAAGAAATCTTAGTTTCCGGCCTCACTTTTATTCTGATGGCATTTCAGAATGAAAATTTCGCGGATCATGTCCTATATTTTTTTTCGCGTGCGAATCCAGATGTAAACATCCTATATCCCAACATGGCGGACGCGAAATGAATTTGCTTCAAAATCCGACAGAGTTTCCGTTCTGATTGTATTATTCTGTGCTTATAGTTTTATGTTTCGATCAAATCAGTGGAGACTTGTGCGATGCGGCAACAGTGGATTCTATCCATTTAAACCTTCGTATAAAAATATTGATTTCTAAAGGGCCTTGCCGAGTCCCTGAGAAATCGATACTTTTGCCCAGTTTCAAATGGCAAAAACACGGGTTGCCAAATAGCACGAGCCGCTAAACTTTTTTGTCCAAAAAGTAATTTTCATTCGATCATTTAATTGAGAGATCAAAATGTCGAAATTTTCAAGAATTTAGCTTTTAGTGAATTCATACAGTATTCAAGTAAGAACATAAAATCATGCATTCTTTAACAGCTTTTTGAGAAAAAATACATTTTTGGGGGGTTATTGGACGAGCCATTCCAAATTATCATTATCTACTATTGAAACATTGGAAATCGGACAAACACAATAAAAATGGACACAGTTTATCAACAAATCCATGATTAGAGTTGGACCAAAGAAACCGCCTAGGACAAAAATTCATAGACTAAATAAATGGACAACAAAAATTGGACAAAATCATTTTGGACATAGGACAAACGGTCTTATAATCAAATTATGCAAATTTAAGTTGGATCCGCAGAAATTCTATACTTGTATTAGCATTACTTGATTGAAACTTTGTATCCAAGATTCTTGGATTGGTTGGTTTGTCGAGCTTCTGAACTGCTTTGAAGCGAGTTCTCAGAGAGTTTCATAAATTCTGTCCGTCGCACTTTGGTCAGAAATCGTCAATAAAGTGGTCAAAATTAGAAAGGAAATTTCTCGTCACTCATGATTCATAAACTTTCAAAAACAATATTAATTGCTGAGAACTTTTTAAACAAGTACTTAATTTAAACTTAGAAATGTCACTGAAACGTTTGAAAGTAAGCTCGAGAGGTCGAAAACGGTAGTTTTTGATGACTTTTCTTCACTGATTTGTCACCATTTTTTTTTTTCGATCTCAGACCATAGTGCGTCGGGCCACACAGTTTATGTATAAAGTCGCGGTAACTCGAATCCTCACTCCTACACAATAGAAGTTTTAGGTGTTCGCGTCAGCAAGGCAGAAGCTCCAAAGATGATTTATTAACGAGACCTCGACGCTTCTTCTTCGAGGTGCTTAGTTCAAGCTTGCTTCGGGATAGTTAGATGCATGCAGGTAATTAGAAATTGAAGATGCAATCCCTCTTACAGCACTCAAGATTGCTTGAAATTGATCTCATTATGTACGTCCGCCCAATCTATTAGGAATCATTCTCACAAAATCTGCAGTTATCTATGGTAACGGCCCCGTGTCACTTCACAAACGAAAGATTTCAGACCAACAATATTTTTTATCTACTTAATGGGTCTGTGACGAACTTTTGCAACAGCAAATAAAAGGGTCATATCTATAGTGTAAAATCAATTAAAATAAGGTTGGGAGCATCAATAAGCTCCAACATTTCCACCTGTTGCCGCGCTTTTTTTAATGATAAAAAAAAGTTTCTCACACGATGAAATAAATTTTGAAACTTTTCATTCCACCCCACTTTTTTAGTATGATTTCACGTCAGAACTGACACGCAACTAGCTCGATTGTCTATAGCGAAAGCTTGTAACATTCCCATTCCCTCGTTCATAGTGGAAACTACAACGTTCGTGGTACGGTAGCGCCAATTCATACATAATTACGTCATTTATTTATCGTTTTTGATGTTTCAATTACGATACGAGTGACTCTGGGCAACGTTGAATTTAGCTCGTTTGAATCCACATGTGAAAGAATAAATTACCTTAAAAAAATACATGGACGTACTTTCATGGATGTATCACATAAACCAAAAGAAGTTCTGTGACGTAGTCCATTTTCTTCGTGTGTTAATTGGCGTTTGCAATTTATCAATAGTGATATTTTGCTATTAAAATCTGTGTAAAAATATCGATTAAAAGGTGACCAAAAAATCGATCATTTTACGTAGGTATAAATGAAGAGAATCCATTATTGCCAAATTGCATGAGCCGCCACTGGGTTTTTGTACGGTATTTACTCCGTAACTATTGGACTCTTGTTCTTTTTTGTATTGGATACTATAGCTTATCAATTTCATGATGATCTCAGAGCCTTTTGCCGACACCGATAATGGGTCTGTTGCAAACTTTTGCTACAACGATTAAGAGTGTATAATCTAATGTAAAGTCACCTGAAAAGTCCATTGGCGGCATCAGAAAGTCATAAAATGCGATAATAAACTCACAAGAGACGTTTAATGAAATCCAAGATGGCGGAGAAATATCGAGCAAATTATATGCATGCAACCGTGAACATCCAAGGATGGCCAACTTTGACAGCCTCACTGGAGGTAGAGGCTATGTGTTTGTTTACGTTGTGATTGGTTGTGATCGATATTGTGAAGTTGGCTATCCTTGAATGTTCGTGGTGCATGAATACAAATTGCTCGATATTTCTCCGCCATCTTGGATTTCATTAAACGCCTCTTGTGAGTTTATTATTGCATTTTATGACTTTCTGATGCCACCAATGGAATTTTCAGGCGATTATACATTAGGGCAAACTCTCTTAATCGTTGTAGCAAACGTTTGCAACAGACCCATTGTCATTAAAGTTACGTCATTAAAACGAATGAATATTTCCGTCAAAAGTTTCCTTCTAGAGCAAGTTCAATTCAACACAAAATAATCATCTAAATGTATTAATACATTCGAATTACCCTGCTTTTGAGGCGTCAAAATGTTATTTTGCCATGACGGTATATGACCATGGTCATTGTGCCAGGTCATTCCGTCAGGTCATTTCGCCTATTTTGACTCTTAAAAATCTGTTTAACTTCATCAAAGATTCATTAATGCAAAAAACCAAAGTTCGTTACTGTAGAACTTGCTGAAATAAAAGCATAGAACTGAAATATTCATTAATTTGAAAGCTTTAGACGTATTTGTTTACTGTGCAAATTCTATGACATTTTTCGGCGTCAGAATAAAATTCATTGGAGGCATAGGAATAAGTGGTTTTCCAATCCAACTCTCATTCACGTGGCCGTCACTTAGTATTCACCCCTTCACATTTAAGAATATGCAATCAGCAATGCATGCTCAACGAAATCCACGTTCGACCACCACAACCGGCAACGTCACCTTTCTAGGCTTGTTTACAAGTACAAACGAACCAGTTGAAAGTTTATAACCGCTAACCGATACCACGAACTTCCCCTCTTCCCTGCCTTAAAGCTTATCGGTCGGTCGGTGTGTTTACAAAGCGCTTTCAAGGGCATATGTTTCGGAGAAAGGGTCATGCATGGAAGGCTTGGAAGGGATAATTATGCTCTGTTTTGTACCGAGTGGTAAAAGGCTCAACACTGACCGCGCCTCTATCGATGTGCCCCGGTGCATCGATAGAGGAATTTCAAGAGGGTGAAATGTAAGGGACAAACACAAGAATGCCTCCGATACGAAGAATGCATAACATACACGTGCTCAACCGATAGCAGGTCAAGCATTAATCCTAGGATATCGGATATCAACCTATGTAGGATCCGCGCAATGGGACAAAAACCCTCAAATTTGCGAACAGCAAAAGCCATCTATTTTTATCCGTTTGCACTTTGCAGAATTTTTCGATGGAGTCTTATGGACGGCTGTGAATGAGATTTTTTTTTTTTTTTTTTTTTCGGCCTTTCGGTGGTTTTTCAGGCACAATTCGTCGAGAATACTGTTTTCGAAGACAAAATAAAAAGATAAATAAATAAATAAAATAAATAAACAGTATAAATTGAGCCACATGGCTACAAGCCTTCGCAATTGTGGACGATAATCGCTCTCTATCGCTAGCCATGCTCCCAAGAAATCGAAACTTGTGTGAAATCGAAAATCACACGGATCAGTTCTGTGAATGACTACTGCACGAAAATATTCTGATCTAAAATCTTTTCTCAATCTGATCGCTGTTTAGTTATTAAAATATCCGCAATTAAAAAAAAAAAAAAAAAAAAAAAAAAAAAAAAAAAAAAAATTAACGACTCTACCGGTTGAGAAAAGATTACAGATGCGAGTATTTTCGTGCATTACAGTCATACACTGAACTGAACTGTGTCATCCTTGCTCAACCGGTGAAATCATTGGTGAAAATGAAATTATTTTTACACAAAACGGCAGCTTTCCTATTTATTTGCCCCAGTGTGCGACGAAAACACTGTAGCGGCAGCCGTCTATTATTTTGCTGAGAGCAAATTGTTTTCGCACGTGCATCGTATGCTTGCCCCCGCTTCTCGTTAATCGAACTTAAATCATTTTTCACGCACGATAAAAAGAAGTCTGAGAGCCATCAATTCATGCGCAAGCGGACATTGGACACTCCTTTAACGATCATGGAGTGAACTTTTATGTTCAGAGAACACTGAAAGGTCGTCACAAAAGAAACAGCGCGGATATAGTGCTCCCAAAGCCTATTATTTCCCCGTACATAAAACTAGCGTAGATGTTGAACCGGTGTAAAATTAGGGATCACCATTCGAAATATGTAATTTAGGGGAAAGGGGGGCTGACTCCCGTATCCACTCCCCAGGGGCCCGGAAATTTGCAACCTCCCCCCCTCTCCCCAAAGATGTCGTTCTCGACCCGTGTTTCAGCATTTTTCGAAATTCGAACCCTATAATAACTCTAAATCGAACCCTAAGCTGCTCCTTTTTTTCTTAACATCCTATACACAATGTTAAATTCATTGCGATAAGTTTTGCAGGAAGTCCGCCTGAACCGAGGACTAATCTTGAATGAGTCGATTGACATTTTTGAATTTGTGTAAAAGTCGAAAAAGTAAAGCCCGTGCCACACCTAAAGCCGGGTCCACACCTGAGCATTTCGGCGCACCACTCGGCGCACCACTCGGCGCATGAGCATTCGCCCGCATTCTCATGCGGTGTGGGCTTTGCGGAGGTTTTTTTATTTCGACGAACAAGTATGGCTCATACGGTGCGGCGCGACGTCCACATTGGCCCCATTCGGGCGAATGATGTACGGTACGCCGTGCGGTGCAGCGAAATGCTCAGGTGTGGACCCGGCTTAAGGGAACGCGAACGCTACGAAAAAAATCCGCGCCATGTATTTCAATGCAAGTGGCCCCACCAGAGCGAACGCGAACGCAACGAATTCGCAGGAGAACGCGTTCGCGAACGTTTTGGCATTTCGCAAGGGATTCAAAGTGTTTCGTCATTGATAGGTGACTTCCACTGATGTAATGAGTATTGACCGACGAATGTCCGTGCATCGTTTAGGCTGTAAAAAAAAACCATTTTTTTGTATTTACTGTAATAATTCAGAACATTTATTGATGTGTTGGGAAATTCGAAGGGTTTGTGCTAAGATTGTCCGTAGTGGTTCTAACCCCCCCCCCCCCCCCTCCCACCACTCGCCGCACATAGGTTCAGACCCGAACTTTTGCTGGACAATTTTTTTTTGAGATGGTGGAATAATTGGAGGGTTTGTCCTTAGATCGTACGTGGTGGTTCTAACCCCTACCCACTCACCGCAGCCAGGTTCGGACTCGGATTTTTGTTGGACACATGTTTTTTGAGATGATGGAAAATTCAGGGGGTCAACCTTTGATCGGCTGGAGTGGTCAGACCCTCCTCCTAGGTATTCACCCTCGGTGAAGCCCATAAGCGCAAATTTCTCAAAGTGAGAGCCCAAAAGCGCAAATTATCCTTTTTGCGCTTTTAGGCTGTCAATCTATTATATTTGCCGTGGCGACGAAAACACTGTAGCGGCAGCCGTCTATTATTTTGCTGAGAGCAAATTGTTTTCGCACGTGCATCATATGCTTGCCCCCGCTTCTCGTTAATCGAACTTAAATCATTTTTCACGCATGATAAAAAGGAGTCTGAGAGCCATCAATTTATGCGCAAGCGGACATTGGACACTCCTTTAACGAGCATGGAGTGAACTTTTATGTTCAGAGAACACTGAAAGGTCGTCACAAAAGAAACAGCGCGGATATAGTGCTTCCAAAGCCTATTATTTCCCCGTACATAAAACTAGCGTAGATGTTGAACCGGTGTAAAATTAGGGATCACCATTCGAAATATGTAATTTGGGGGAAAGGGGGGCTGGCTCCCGTATCCACTCCCCGGGGGCCCGGAAATTTGCAACCTCCCTCCCTCTCCCCTAAGATGTAGTTCTCGACCCGTGTTTCTGCATTTTTCGAAATTCGAACCCTATAATAACTCTAAATCGAACCCTAAGCAGCTCCTTTTTTTCTTAACATCCTATACACAATGTTAAATTCATTGCGATAAGTTTTGCAGGAAGTCCACCTGAACCGAGGACTAAACTTGAATGAGTCGATTGACATTTTTGAATTTGTGTAAAAGTCGAAAAAGTAAAGCCCGTGCCACACCTAAGGGAACGCGAACGCTACGAAAAAAATCCGCGCCATGTATTTCAATGCAAGTGGCCACACCAGAGCCAACGCGAACGCAACGGATTCGCAGGCGAACGCGTTCGCGAACGTTTTGGCATTTCGCAAGGGATTCAAAGTGTTTCGTCATTGATAGGTGACTCTGACTTCCAGTGATGTAATGAGTAGATATTGACCGATGAATGTCCGTGCATCGTTTAGGCTGTAAAAAAACCATTTTTTTGTATTTACTGTAATAATTCAGAACATTTATTGAGGTGTTGGGAAATTCGAAGGGTTTGTGCTAAGATTGTCCGTAGTATGGTTCTCCCCCCCCCCCCCCCCACTCACCGCACATAGGTTCGGACCCGAACTTTTGCTGGAAAATGTTTTTTTGAGATGGTGGAATATTCGGAGGGTTTGTCCTTAGATCGTACGTGGTGGTCCTAACGCCTACCCACTCGCCGCACCCAGGTTCGGACTCGGATTTTTGTTGGACACATGTTTTTTGAGATGATGGAAAATTCAGGGGGTCAACCTTTGATCGGCTGGAGTGGTCAGACCCTCCTCCCAGGTATTCACCCTTTCCGTCGTAGCGTTGGTAGCGTCGCGTCGCCAAGGTATGGCACACCAGAGCGAACGCGATCGCGACCCATGCAGCGTTCCCTTTCGCTCAGGTGTGGCACGGGCTTAAAGAATAATTATTCACTAACTAGAAAGATAAAAAAGCTTAATTAATTATTTTTCCTGGAATTTCTCGATAGTTAGAGCTCGACAAAATATAAGGCTGGAAAACTACAGAGTAATTGAATCGCAGAAATAGCGCGAAAACGGTGTGCGTGTGCCTATTGTTTACAGCTTTATTTCAGTGAAAAATGAAGGATAAGAACATTTTTTTTTTGTGGTAGTCTTGCATCTCGTGTTAATTTTTTCCGGAGCTCTCTCTCTCTCTCTCTCTCTCTATCTCTCTCTCTTTCTCTCTCCCGCTCTCTCCCTCTCCCTCTCCCTCCTCTCTCACTCTATCTCTCTCTTTCTCTCTCTCCCTATCTCTCTCTCCTCTCTCTCCTTCTCTCTCTCTCTCTCTCTCTCTCTCAGTCTCTCTCTCCTCCCTCTCTCTCTCTCTCTCTCTTCTCTCTCTCTCTCTCTCTCTCTCCCTCTCTCTCTCTCTCTCTCTTTCTCTCTCTCTCTCTCTCTCTCTCTCTCTCTCTCTCTCTCTCTCTCTCTCTCCTCTCTCTCTCTCTCTCTCTCTCTCTCTCTCTCTCTCTCTCTCTCTCTCCCCCTCTCTCTCACAGAGATTTCAAGGAATTCAATGTGAAATCAAGGCGCACTGTTTAAGTGGACTCGAGTGGAATAAAGTTGCAAAATATACAGGTGTGCTGGCGAATAAACGCACACTCTTTCGAAAACATATATAAAAAATATATGTATACATATGTTTTTCCCCTTTTCCTGGTCTTTCAATCACGACACATTATTTTTCTCTATTTAATTGGATTCGTAGACTCGCTGAACTTCGTAGAGGAAATTCATCAAAGACTTACAATAAAGTTGTGTACTACCATTGTAGATCATAGCTTGATTGGGGGGGGGGGGGGAGGTAACGAGCTATACCAGTGGAGAAGATTTATGGGACGTGATTTTGAAACTTCAAGGAGGCAGCTATGACGGAAATCTCTTACAAACATTTTACACAGGCTCAGTTTGTTTGCCTCCTTTTTTTTAACCTTGAAAAAAAAAGTTGTGTCAAATCCACTTGAAATTTGGTTTAAACTAAAGAAGAAATGTTTACGGGTGGCTATCTGGACACAAAAATCGATTTAACTGTTTCTTCTGGAAGGATTTCCTCATAGAGAAACTGAAACATGACGGATACGAGCCAAATTTTCTCACCTGGGGGATTTTACTTAATACTAATGATAGAAATTTACTTGCTTTGCAAACATCGATTAAAGTTACTCATGGTTAAAACGATTAATGACCAACAGAGCAAACCATGAATCATGACGTCATCGATCGAAATTTTCGCCTCTGGATTTTACAATTAATTAATTACAATATTGAGTTAAGTAAAAATATGAAACAGACAAACCAGAATCAGATATCATTTTGCCTCTTTTTGGAGTAGGACTTATAACGAGTATCAGCTTCTTTATTGCTATACCTCGTTGGGAGGGGGGAGAGTATCTACTCCGTAATTTTAGCTTGTCCCAGAAAAGATTATTAACTTAAAAGTTCCACGACTTTCATGAAAACACCCAGCTTTGAACCACCAATAGCATAACCTAGTTGGTCAAGAGCAGAGAGCAGCTGACTTTTTCAATCAAGCAGTTCATTTGTCAAGTCCAATCATTCTTGGGACAGCCCATACCGTAAAAGAGCATACAATAAAGGCTACATGCAATACCGCACCAAATTTATAGCGAGCGTGATAATAAATTTTTTTCCATAGGTTTACATGACAATTGCCGGGTCATTCCACGTGGGATCAACCAATTTTGTTGCTCGACCATCTCAGAAAAATGCTTAACTTTGGATATCGGTTTCTATATGCATGGATGTGACAAAAACGATTTTTCAAATTTCTTTGAGTCCCCCCCATTCCCGTGGCGGCCATTTTTAGGCCACGCCCCCCTCTAAATTCGAGCAAAATAGAGGCTCACGAAAACTCGCATAACCTTCTTTGTAAAAGAGCTTTAGACTTTTCAAAAAAACCAAATTGTAGCTCAAAAGATGGGCTATTTTTATTTGCGGTCCGGTTTTTCTCGCATTTAAGACCCGTGCTTCTATTTAGGCCAAAATTTTAGGCGAATATCTGTCAAATTTTGCGTTTTTGAGCTAAAATTTAGGCATGAAGGAAAAAAGCTTAGGGCTCTAAATTTTTTTTCTGAGCAGTCCTATACTAAGAGACCTCACAAAAAAGTTTTGGGCCCCTAACCTATCTCCAAATTTTTTAAAGGAGCGCTCGCAAAAAATTGAAATTTTGAAAAAATGACCTAATTCAAGGGCCCATAACTTTTTTCTCTCTGAATAAAAAAATACGAAATTCTCAAGAATTGTACTCCTTTAGTAGGGCAATCGATTGGCGAAAAGTTTTTCCGGGCAATGCTTCGTTCATTTTTAATGATCTATTAAAAACGGCCAAAATTACGATTTCTGGTGAAAATCGCGTAACTCTCTTTATCGAAATATATCGAGAAGTATCGATGAAATCGAAAAACTGGAGATGTTTTCCGTTGCTGAGATACTTTCGAGCAAAAAAGATTCTTTACGGTTTTACACTCCGACAACTCCCAAGTCCTTAAAAACGCAATTCAAGTTTACCGAGATTTTTGGAGAAATTGAGACTCAGGTGTCGATGCTCCTGCTTAAGGCGATCGAAATAACATTTAGTTGTCACTCGAGTCTAAAAATGGCCGCCACGGGAATGGGGGACTCAAAGAAATTTGAAAAATCGTTTTTGTCACATCCATGCATATAGAAACCGACATCCAAAGTTAAGAATTTTTCTGAGATGGTCGAGCAACAACATTGGTTGATCCCACGACCCCACGTGGAATGACCCTGCCTCAATTATTGAACACGTGAGTCATTTTCGAGTGATTCTCGAGACAATATTTTAAGTGTGCCATGTGCTCACCCGTACATCTCAGTTAGTTATTGATGATGCTGTACGCCTCCCGAACCACCGTACAGTACGCAAAAGTGACCAATTTGGTGGCCATAAAAGTAAGTTTGCCTAACATTATAGTTTAAAAGCTTCCAGCATAGATTAAATTTTACTATCTTGAATGTCTTCTGCTGGAAAATATACACAGAGAGGCCAAAATCAGTTTAGCTTCAAAATGATAATCATTTTTTAACCCGTTTAAGCCCGCAGTGGTTCGTGTATTATTATAAACAAATTTAACTCCACAGCCTGGTAATTAGGGACTTTTCAGCTCTTCATCTTGCTGGACCCAAAAAATGCGAGTTTTTTATTTTTAATTCTTTTTAGCTGTGGATGGTTTTTTTAATTTTTTTTCTTCTTCTTTTTCTTCAGTTCAGCTTCAAAATGAAAATTGTTTAACCCATGTAAAGCTCAATGCGTTGTTTATTCTAAACAAATTTTACTCCAAAGACTTGTAATTAGAGACTTTTTAGCACCTTCTTATTGGATCCGCAAAAATGTAGATTTTTTTTCTTTCTTTAAAATACACAAACATTAAAATGTCAAATCATTTCGGCTATACATGGGTTATGATGATTTTCACCAGCTGCGAGTTTTGGCCAAAGAATAATGAAAGTCTGTCCAAGGTGCTCCGACGTGGTAAGCTGCCGACCGTTTCTTATCGTCTCCCCCTGGACAGAAATAATATTTGTCTTTAATTTCCAGGGAAAAGGGGGCTCGATCATGTTTAACAACAAACGGTGAACGGGAACTTGAGAGAGAGGCAAAAAAATAAGTCTAATAAGAAGAGGGACAAGTTGTTCGACGAATTTCTCTCGGTAAAGATAACAGTTAGATTAAAAACACCGCCATCGTTTTCAGAACGGATGATCCTCCTGAAAGTGTTAATTATGTGGATCAAACAGAATGCTTAAATTGGACGGCTCGGCTGCTTGCAGAAAGGGAAACAGCTACAAAGGGATATGAACAGCCGTTAATTCATTTTTGCACGAAGTCTTGCAACTGAATTGAGGCACATTTTCTCGTTCCGATCGAAATTTGTGATGTGTATTTGAACATCTAGGAATTACTAAACAGCGATTATGGTAGGTATTTTAAATGTTATAGTTCCGTAAATACATTGGATTAAAAAAAAAAAGTGAATAGTTATAAATGATGTTGAAACATATACAAGTGACGGTAGTCTCCCTTTTCAGTGTGAATACTGAATAATGTACCTCTTTGATGCGTACCGGTGGAACAGCATTAGGTAATTAATGCGAGTCCGAACATTCATGGTTATATACGAGTATACCAAACCACTTGAAAACGAGTTTAAAAACCAATTTATATGCTAAAATGCTAAAAACTTTCCCCACATCGCCACTCATTCATTCGAGCCCAGAGCACAAACCGTCCTACTATACCTCAGACCTTACTCAACTCAAACTGTGGGTAGCGTTTTTGGAAACGCATAACTATCTAACCCTCTTTAAATCTGAGTTTAACCCTATAGAACTTTATGCACTGATAAAAAATCTCAATTTCAGACCTCCTCTGACGATCAAATTGGATCCTAAAAGAAGTAGCCTCCAAAAAATGAACATCTGATGATTGATGCTCACTATCCGCACCAGCACGGAAAAAATAAAAATAGTGAAAATAACCATACTGATACCTGATTTTGGCACCTGCCAGATGTTATGGTAAACTTGACCAGAAGTATGGTACATTTACCGATACTTCGAGTAAATTCGACATGCAATCAGGTAACATCACCTGGTACCTAGTCAAAACATAGTATACTTCCGGTTAACATTACCATAACATCTAGCAGCTGCCAAAATCAGGTATCCGTATGGTTATTTTCACCGTAGTTTTTTTTCTGTGAGAGTTGTCAATAGCGGCTTAGTACGATTACACACGATAAGATCCTCGAAAATCGGCCTGCAGACATAAAGGGTGTAAAAATCTCATGTGCCTAACTTCTGGAGCACATATTTAAGGCTTAAATAAGACTTCTTTTCCTTAAGTATGGGTCCAAAAATGCCTCCCTTTCGATCCAAAGCCCTCGAAAGTTTTAAGAACCCATGTTTTTTTTTTTTTTTTTTTTTTTTTTTTTTTTTTTTTTTTTGACCCATGTTACGGGGAAAGTCTTCATTTTGGCCTTTAATTTAGGCTCCAAAATTTTGGCACACGAGTTTTATTACACCCTGTAGGTATAATAGGACTGAGTGGATAGACACAGAGAAACTTGCGTCACTAAATAAGTGAGCAGCCATCGGAGATTGCAGCAAATGGGACCCGTTTACCAAAGTTGAACTGCCGATTACTTTTTGTAACCGAGCTGACTGTCCAATTATATTTTGTCGGTGGAATTGTGTGGCAGTTTTCGAACTCCGATCTATGTGTGCATGATCTAAGCCTATTTTCGAAAATAAAATATAATTTTTGGATAGTATGTAGTATGATTAAACGACTTAACCCTTGATTTTTGGAAAATAGTTCCAGATCACAGTTTAATATAGAAAATGGTTTGAAAATTTTCCGAATCCCGATCATAAAATGTAATAGAGTCCTCTCGATTACAGTAAGCAATATAGGTACTTAAACCTAAGTAATCGAGTTACGTTTTCCCAACCCTGCCATCCATCATCATAGTTTAGCGACCTGTAAACCTTTGACAATCATCGATTTTGTCTGAAATTTTGTGTTTTTTTTTTTCCTCCTTTTAAAAAGAAGAACTAAAATGGAAGTACTCCATGAGCTGAGAACGAAGCTGCCTTTGGACTAGTCTTATGTGTCCGGGATTTAGATGTACTTATTGCGTGTAAAATTGCAAAACACCTGTGTTTTGACGTCACAACAAGGTACGGAGCATTCCCATTTTAGCAATCTGTTTTGGGCCCAAATCTTATCTTCGAAACTATGTAATTTATTTAGAAACCAGAGGCAACATTGTTTTCAGTTCAGTGAGCACTTTCATTTGCTTATACTAAAAAAGAGTGACTAAAATTCAGACCCTTGCATTGCAACTGCCCCATTATGGCGCAGATTAATTTCCCGTTAAGATACACAACATATTTTGAAAAATTAGACGTCAAACGTTCGATAGTTCGAAAATATTTGAAAATGATGAATTTCGCACACCAATACCATCACCAAACGTTCCCTTATATTCCTTGTAATCTATTTCAAGGACCCGATTTGATCGTTCGAATGGTTTTCCGCCGTATAGAGACTCAGTTACTTTTTCATAAACTTTTAATGAATGGAGTAAATTTAATTGAAAGTTCCAAGCAAAGACAAACTGAGACGGTGCACTATGCTAAAGTATATTATATAGGGCCAATTTGAAGCACACAGAAATCTCGCGGATTAAAAAATAAACAAAAGCCAAAGCCCTCCTGATTTCGCCTGGTGTTGAAATGGTGACGTTTTGTGAACACAGTGGAGACGGGTATAGGCTGGGAAGTGAAGAGGAGGTTGCTCACTCATTCAACACCAGGCGAAATCAGAATAGTGTTGAAACGTTGACTCTCGTTTTACTGAATCCGCGAAATTATACTGTTTCTATGCTGCAGCAATTTATTGATCCATGTTTATTTGTCCTCGGTATAAAAACCTTCATACTTCATCACATATCAATTTTTGGATATTTATGGCTATTTTTCGGAAAAAATTACTTTTCCAAAAAAAATGCAACGAACTGAAACCAATGAGCTATAACTTTAGAGTGGCAGCGGGCTGGTCCACCTTGTGCCACACAGGGTAGAAGGAATCCCGGGAAAAAGCGGAATTTGGACGGCAGATTTCAATGTTTGAGGTTAAATGTAGGTCGTTTCCGGCGATGCCCAAGTTTCTTTACGGAACGACCGGAAACTACCTAGAAAATTTAACCTCAAAATCCATTTTTACGGCAAGATGGCGGCGCCGTGGGTGACAACAATGAACCAGTGGCACGTTCCTTGATGTGCCACTCTAAAGTTATAGCTCATTGACTGGAACATACTTAATTTGTTTTTTGCGGTTATTTGCGATCAAAATGTGAAGAATTGAACTATACTACGATCCTTCAGATACATGCGGGATTTTCAATGAATGATTTACTGAGCCGGTTTCTATCGATAACCAAGTCTAATAAGTATAAAAAGTATGAAAAAGCGCCAAAAGTTTATACCACAATTTGTTGTCCAAAAACCGTGAGAATTGGGATGAGTCGGCTTTATGGTTATAGGACATTTTGTCAACGACTTTTTGTCCGGATCCAAATTCGTCTAGGCGTTTAACGTCCACGCATGTATGAAGGCAAGAAACGATAGGTTCATGCGTTTAATTTTGGTCCATATGTTTGATTTTACTGAACATTTAAAATTTTTTACAACAGTTTAGAACATCTATGAAAAATAATCAAACTGCATGGAAAATAACTTAAGGAAATATTGAAAATAAGAAAATGGAAGGTATATGAAGGTGCTGCTATGGTAACTTCATTTTTGTGTGGAGTGATTCTTGTCCTTACCGATGTCATTCTATTTTTTCTTTATTTTTTTCAATTTGTCTGTTGCCAAAATTTGTTTAAAATGTCACAATTTTTGTAAACCCACAGCTGCCGCTCATAAGGCTCCCAACGAATGATCATTTGACTTTTATCAAAAAGTATACAAAAATTATGATTTTTCCCATTTTTTGCAATATTTCCTGTATGGAGTTGGTGTTTTTACTTGGACCAATAAACTTTGGACATTATTTACTAAGTGGACCAACATGTTGCTGCCGAAAAAACGCAGAGACGTAAACAGTTGGACGAAACATGCGAGCGGACAAAAAGTCGTTGACGAAATGTCCTGAAACCGGCTTTATCAGTAACTTGAGTGTCATGAAAGTTCCAAATGTTATTTTAAATAAATGAGAGTTTGATACCAAAAAATCGGTCTAAGGTCATTTCAGACACCCTTTCCATCCCTACAAGGAGTAATAAAGAGGACAGTAACTATGCTGTTATACTGCTGTTTCGCAGCTGCTGTCGGCAACGCAGCAGCTGCAAAACAAAACCAATCCTTCCCTATCTTCCACCACTCGCGCGTCGCCGTCCCGAAGCCGAACTTGTGTTTCAAGTGAATCCAATTATGTCGCTCGGTCATGAAATCGTCGGTAAACATTCATTGACTTGTAGAGCTGTACAGTACACTCCACACCCCGCGCAGCCCCCCTCCTTGAAAACGCCTTCTATAACCCCGGCTTGACCCCCTTCCCCCGCCCGATTTCCCATGGCACTGAACACTCGCTGTGGTACAATAGAAATGCAAATCTGAGCCATTCTGCGCATACTCATTTATTTTCAGCCAAAAGTGCAATGAATCATTGGCGCTTTCATGAAGCCCCTACTCATTTAAATCAAATATTTTCATTAGTATATGTAGAGGAAAAGCAAAGAAACAGCAACAAAAAAAAAAACAAGCTAGAGCACTCAACACTGCGTGTCGTATAAGTGTGCTCAACATTTTAACTTCAGCTTTTTGTATTGATTACTAGAAATCCATGGTATTGAAATTTTAAAGGAGTCAACAAGGATTGCTGTAAAGCAATTATTGCATTGGTGGCTGCGGCCGCGCGTCGTACCACTTTTGATCCCTAGGGGCAGGTACAAACTGTGAGATTTAAAAACCCTACGATACGCGGGCAGTTAAGTATATGATAATTTTCAAAAAAATTCCACAGAAAGTTATTTTTCCATTTAATTCAATGGGCAGGGATACAAAAGTATAAGGCGCACTCCTTATGATTTTTTCCCTCGTTGATATTTCGATAGTCAGTTTTTACCACTCTTACCCATGTCAATTAAAGCAACACACACAAAAGAAGCCTTTCTTTAAATGGGGGGGGGACAAGCAGGGGAACTCCAATACTATTTATGTATAGGTAAAGCGTGCCGCGATTGGTCTGTATGTAGCCACCTCAAGGGCCACCCGCGGAGGTAGCAAGTCCGCTCGCACCGTATATGAAATTTGAATTACGCGGTCTTGAGCGCGGGGAAAGGGTCATCTTTAGAGGCAATTTTCTCAATAACCTGTAGAGTAAAATCAAATCGGTAGGGTGAAAATCTTGTTCAATAAGTCTAGTGGCTGTAAAAAAAAAAAAAAAAAAAAAAAAAAAAAAATGGTTGAAAACTTTGACCCTCGGCATAATTAAAAACCCGGTTAAAAAAGTCGATTCCGCCCATTTGAATACAAGTAAATTCAAACGTCCCGCTACAGCGCGGACCTCCAGAAAACCTATCCATAGTACTCTCTTATATTTTAGGGACCCTAGCCTAGAGCAGAGACGATCTGATTGTGAGTAAAAAAAAAAAAAAAAAAAAACTATCGTGTGCGCATGCGCGAATAGAGAGAGGCAGCGTCAGTCTCTATATCTCTCTCACTCATCGGTTTGCAACGCAGCGATGCTGGGGTATGAAGACTGGGTTTGAATAGTGGGGTCAATCTTAAAGGGGACGTACACCCTAAAATCGTAGTTGAGTTAAGCACGGAAATCGATAGAGGAAAGCGAGGCATGAACGATGGTGAAATCCGTTTGTCGAAATTCGTCTTCGTTGCGAAGATACAGCCGCCGAAAGATCCGGCGCTGACGTCATCTGCTCCAAGCGCACGATGCGGTACCATTGCGCTTAATGGGAAACGCAGCGCCCGCGCTGTTCCTCCTCAGTTTGTGAGGTTATCGGCACTCCAACGTAAAAATCGCTAAGAACAAAAATTGGAGAGCAGGAAATTTCCTTTCCAACTGTTTTTTAACTTTTTCTCCAAAATTATTTTTAGCTGAGATATGAACGAAAACGGCAAAACTTCGGATTGCGTTCGAATTTCTGACGGTCCGCGTTCTCAAATAGCCGTCTCTCTAGTCGCTTAAAGTTTACTTATGAAAACTACTGATGGACCATTATTGTAGAAAATTTTACGCTCTTCAAATTTAGTCCTTAGAGTTTTTGGCGTGCGGTAAGCCGTTGGCCCGGAAAATGCGAACGAAAACAAAAAAAATGCCGCTTTCTTAATTCCAACACGCATTTGTGAGTAGTTTTTTCCTATTTTCCTTGACAACGGTAAATTTTTGATGGAAAATCATAAGGGGTAAAGTTAAAGAGCGCAAAATTTCCTATCGATTCATTACACAAAAGTTTCAAATATGCGTTTTCTGACCGAGAAACTACAATTTTCGGTGATTTTAGAATTTCAAGACATAAAATAAATCGAGATATATGACGGGTGTCGAACCAATTAGCTTCGAATAAAACGAACGCCGCAAACTGGCAAAAAAATGATTGTGTTTACTTTTTAATGTTTCCTACGATCGAGGATGCCGAGGTAAGTTGAAGAGGTGATCTTCGTGTTTTGTTCCAACCTCACCAGACTGTCGCGGCGCCATGCATGCCGGCCGGAGGACGGGCCGCGCTCGTGGTCCACGCACCGAGGTTAGCAGTTCGTCGCCGAATTCAATTCGAAGCGGATAACCAGATAATACGATCGTAGGTAACATTAAAAAGTAAACACAATCATTTTTTTGCCAGTTTGCGGCGTTCGTTTTATTCGAAGCTAATTGGTTCGACACCCGTCATAATATCTCGATTTATTTTATGTCTTGAAATTCTAAAATCACCGAAAATTGTAGTTTCTCGGTCGGAAAGCATATTCGAAATTTTTGTGTAATGAATCGATGGGAAATTTTGCGCTCTTTAACTTTACCCCCTTATGATTTTCCATCAAAAATTTACCGTTGTCAAGGAAAATAGGAAAAAACTACTCACAAATGCGTGTTGGAATTAAGAAAGCGGCATTTTTTTTGTTTTCGTTCGCATTTTCCGGGCCAACGGCTTACCGCACGCCAAAAACTCTAAGGACTAAATTTGAAGAGCGTAAAATTTTCTACAATAATGGTCCATCAGTAGTTTTCATAAGTAAACTTTAAGCGACTAGAGAGACGGCTATTTGAGAACGCGGACCGTCAGAAATTCGAACGCAATCCGAAGTTTTGCCGTTTTCGTTCATATCTCAGCTAAAAATAATTTTGGAGAAAAAGTTAAAAAACAGTTGGAAAGGAAATTTCCTGCTCTCCAATTTTTGTTCTTAGCGATTTTTACGTTGGAGTGCCGATAACCTCACAAACTGAGGAGGAACAGCGCGGGCGCTGCGTTTCCCATTAAGCGCAATGGTACCGCATCGTGCGCTTGGAGCAGATGACGTCAGCGCCGGATCTTTCGGCGGCTGTATCTTCGCAACGAAGACGAATTTCGACAAACGGATTTCACCATCGTTCATGTCTCGATTTCCTCTATCGATTGAGCCAATGTTGTTTTTAAGGTGTACGTCCCCTTTAAAACTGTCAAAATCTGAGAAGGGTAAGCTCGAGCTTGTGTGTGTAAACTCAGTATATTTTCCGGGTGTTTGCGACGAAGCCACCAACACACTTACCAATCTGTGTGTGTGTGTGTATCGAAGACAAATCAAAGACTACTGAAGTCAGCGCTGATATCTCAACGGGAAAGTCTAAAAAACAAAATAAAAACGGCAAAGGCATCAAATGACTAAAAAAAAAAAAAAAAAAAAAAAAAAAATTAAACGTGTCTGATGAGTGTGTTATTGTACACGTACTCAAAAATTTCTCGAAAATACACAATACGACCCGATCATTTAATTTTTGATTCATATCCTGAAAACTAAATCTCCAAAACACACACGGCCACCAGACGCCTCTTACACTATATTATATTATTCATTGTATACAGCGAAACGAGAGTAAGAAGCTTGCCATATACTTCGTATGTCACGCTTAAAAAAAAAAAAAAACTAGAGCTAACTTGAAAGAGCAGTTAATTTAGACACGGTTCAAGAAAAAGAAAAGAAAAAAAAACTAACAGGACTCATCTTTAAATTGTAATTTGTATCTTGGCCCACCGGCGCCGCGCCGTGTATTTAACTCAATGAATTTTCAGCGAATTACTAAAAACTTCGTACGGCAATCTTGAATGAGCAACGCGTGATGGAGTGAGTTATGTACAACTCGCCTCAGTTATTGGTCATTAAAATCCGCCCAGTATGGCACTTATGCAAAAACATGCTGCCTCTAATCGGCTTTATCGTTCGTGACAAAGATCATCGTTGAATCAAATTACTGACGCCTCGCCAGCCTGAAATTTCATGAATGTTAATTCTGTTATCTACAGAGTGTGCTACACGGGAAGACTCACAGCCGGAGTTTTCGACTGATTCACCTCTTCTATGAATGACAGTGCTGCCATTTTGCAGCTATTCAATGGCGTTCTGCAATCCATCGATGACCCTCTACCAGTTGAAGCGGAGATAACAAGTATTAGTTAAGAAGATAACAATGGCCTATAGAAGTACTCTAATCAGTAATAGCAGCACTGTTGCCAGTATAGTGGACGAAATGTGCTATAATGCGAAAACTAAGCAGCATGAATGCATTTTGTTGGCTTTGAAGCGGCAATTTCAAGTTATCAAGTAGGTAAGTTACTCATTTTGTAAATCAGTCTCTGTGCTGTGAACATGTAAGATGACAACAACTGAAAAGTCACTGTGTGCTAGATTAACAACAACCTACCTCACATAACCTTAACTTATCATAGAATTCGCTGATCAGACTGATTGTGCTTATAAATCCAAAGCAATAATGTAAGGCAATACCGCGCCAAAATGACGATAGAACCAAACCGCACCGTTTAATTGGATCAAAATAGAGGAAAAAGTGCAAACAAAATTACAAATCGACGAACTACATACATACAGAGGCTTTCTGGGACGTAATTTTTAAAACATCATTGAAGCATCTATGAAAATTTCTCTTCTGTATACATATTTCACACTAGATCGGTTTCTTTGCCTTCTATTTTCTTAACCTTACATCGAAAGTTTGGACCGATCACTTTGAAATTGAAATGAGATGAAGGTGAAAGTGTTTTAGAGTGGATATCTGGTCTCATAAATTGACATACCTAACTGTTTCTTTTGGAAGGATTTACATGATATGCAAATTGACGCGTGGCAGGAGCGATCTAAATTTCTTCATCTAAATAGTTTGTACTAAAATTGTGTGTACACCGTACAGATGGTCACTCCACAACACTTGCGATTTCGTTGAAAACCAATTTCAGTTCAATGCGACCGATGCTAACATTTTGTTTTTTGTTTTGTTTTTTGTTTTTGTTTTTGTTTTTTTTTAAGAAAATGAAATTATTTTATGAGCTGTGAATAAAAGTATCTTTGGTTTGTTCCTAAGTGTCCTGATTTCGGAGATACACTCGTAGAAAAGTCATGTGAGTTGTGACGCTACAGTGTATAATTCACATTTGAAGGAATTTATTTAGGGCCATAAAATAGCTGATCTAGTACTATGAAACCTAGTCAAAAACCAAAGGCATCCTCATGTTCAGCTCACCAAGTTCTTTCAACTGCTTTTTAAAAAACACAAAAACGTAGGCGCTAGGAACTGCCCCATAGTACATTAACTTTCACTTCAAGGGTTAAAAAAGAGGCTAACAAACCGTCCACGCTGCCTCTTCTGATTGTGCGAGATAGGACTTATGAAAAAGCGTTTTGTTCGTCTATATTTATAGCTCGTTAAAAAAAAAATCAAAACAACACCGGCGAACCCTGAACGTCCCAGACAGTATGGTCAAAAAAACAGGATCCAACCGGAATATATGGAGGATTTGAATCTGAAAATCATTTTGAAAATGTCTTTTGTAAACAGAATATCTCTTGAATTAACTCTGCCTTTTTGCGAAAAATGGGAGTCAAGAGTGACAAACTTACTCTTCGGGTGACTTGAAATGGAATTCATGCCCATTGACAATGCCGTCATACGTCTCTGCGTAATAAATGCTGCGTGCGCTAATACACTGAATGACTGAGCTCATCGAATCTGAAAATCATATTCATGGAAGAAGCGAAACAGCTCGAGCGAAGCTTTGAACGTAATGCCGATGCATTTCATCGATTGTAAAAAAGCAAGTCCAATTGTGTGACCGGAGCGTGTGGGAGGCAACGAGGGAAATGGCGAGGGGTTGCAAATCGAGCTGAGGATTTAAAACAAAACTTTTTTTTCTTTTTTTTCATCTTGCAACTTCGTGTTGAATACCTACCCTCTCACTCGGAAAAGAAGTCTATTGTGGAAAACAGAAGTAAGAATGCATGCATAAAAAATACGGAGAGGAAAAGAAAGTCGGCCCGAGGTATATATGTATATATACATTACATGTCTACTATAGAACTGCCCGAAATTGGTAAACTTTTTTCTAAACCATGCGGATTTGATCGTGTTATTTACATAAAAATCTATTCAAAGCTTTTCAAGGCTTCAAACTGTAGAGCTACTTTATTTTTCAAATGTTTACGTATTCAAGAGCTCTGTGATGTTCCGCGCCATCTTATTTCATCCCAGTTGAGTCTTTGGATCGGATCGGAACGGAATGGTATAGGGCGCCTTTAGCGTGTGAGATGTACGCAAATGAAGTAGTTTGTGGAATAAGGGAATACGTGATATCAGGAGCCAGGGACGCTCTTTCTGAGCTATCAAACATAAAGAAACTGTTGAGTTTTCTAAATAACATCGGACCTCTTATTTTTTGGGATATATTCCAGATTCAATCTCAAATCAAGCATATACCGTGTCCAAACAGATAAAACTCAGATAGAGCTCTTGGAAGATTCCAAGGACAAGAATTGATCATAAAATCTTACATATAACTCTGTATGTGAAGCTCAGAAGCACAACGAGAAATATTTCTATACCTCTCTTCGCTCTATTGGAACATGTATGTCATACAAGGTTAGACAATGGGATAGAATCTCCACTTTCCATCCTTTTTAACTCATACATTCAATTGGGAAATGAGAGAAATGGATGAAAAACTGGTTGTGCCACTGCGGAAATGATGACAAGAGCTCGTTGAAGTTGACATCTACGTGTTGGGTTGCATGCTCCGGATAGTTTTTTTCAGATATATGAATTTTGAATGGCTTTTTTCGAAATACTACAGGAAAACTAAATACAACTCCATTATTCAATTTTTAATTATAAAGTTCCGAAGAAGTGGGTGTGAGGACATAACGATATTTACTTACTACATATTTTTAAATCATGCGTTTTCGTCCGAGTCCAACATTCATGTATCTCCGTAACTGTAACGTTGCGGATATCAGTGGTAAACATGGGCGGATACAGAGAATTGTCTTTCTCTCTCTCCCCCATTTGAAAACGTTTTAACGTTTGAAAAGGACAGAAGAGGGGGCCAAAGTCACCTGATGGCCCTCTCTGCTATCCTTTTCTAACCCAAAAGTTCAAATGGAAGGAGATAGAGGAAGACAATTCCCTGTGTCCGCCAATGGTGGTGAAACGTGTTCGCATCCTTGTCATTTCAACTTGGAGGTAAAAGTAGGTCAAAAAAAAGTGTAAGGGGGGATCACAATTTTTCGTCTGATTTTTTGAAAGTGTCAAATTTTGTACCGAGATAACAGACATCCAAATTTTCGATCGAAGAAAATGTCAACATTTTTAGATCGATCAGATAATTCCTATCGAGCAAACCTTATAAAAATCAACATCTTTGGATATTTATGTTCCAATCGACTGCTGTCCCTTCCAAACGCCTGGACGTTTAAAAAGGTCTTTAGTAATAAAATGGTCGACAAATATGAAATTTGTCTCCTCATAATAGTTTGAAACTCAGCCAACAGCTTTTAAAAGCGCTTGTTATGACGTGGTCACGCACAAGATAAATTCTCATATTGATTAACACGATTTAAGCTAACTAAAACTAAATATTTACTCACCAAGAAATCATAAGGAGCCAGCTTTATATGAGCCTGTGCGTCTAATATTTACATTATTGTCCTCGGAAATTATCGCACCGAATTATCCCAATTCTTTCAGAGCATTCCTATACCAAATTCTCTGACTCTCCATTATTTTCCACAACCTTTCATTCGTATATTTTAATCATTCGAAGCAACCTAAAAGAAAAGATTCTGAGTCGCTGAGAACTTGTTGCTACAATTTTCGTAACAGCCCGAATACCAGCTGGGCTTGTTGTATGTGGTTGTGGTTGTTTACCAGCTTTGCCAGAACGTTTTTTCCCCGCGTTATAGACACATTCTTTTTATTGTAGGTTGAGCTCAAATGTTTCAATCGTTGCCTAGTGCAGCGGTACAAATAAGCATTATTACGTATGCGCGACTTTGAAATAGTTCATCACACTCATTTCACTGCCCTGCATAAAAAAAAAAAAAACAAAAAAGAAAGTTGGAAAAAAGATAGAAAGAGTTTATGTCACCATAACATTTTTTTTTTTTTTTTTTTTTTTTTTTTTAAGTGTGCTCAATATTTAAAAAAAGTTTTGGAACTGTCATATTTTCTAATTCTATTGTCTCTGCTTGTTTGAATTTTTTTCTGCATGTCATTTTTCCGCCGTTGGTGAGAGTTTTTTGCACCTCTATTGTCAAAAGCAACATACATAGCAAAATCTGTAACCCACATCAGATTTTTTGGAGTGTGTAGTACTTTCAATAAGTATACATACCTCAATACCGTCTACAACATGATTTATTGAAGGAAAGGTGTTCCAAGTTTGATCAAGAAAGATTGCGCTGGTTTCCAGAATAAAATTCAAGTGCTTTCCAGCGGTCTTATAAAAACTGCTTCTGAACAAACATTTTCGACACGTTTGCAATGTGCAGTGCACCTCTCCCTTTTTTCTTTCACGTGACAGAAGCTTAAAAAATCTACTCGAAAAGTACTTAATAATTAATCTTTTTGACCACGTTTTTCGTTTTTAAGGCATGCTTAAATTGCTTATGCATAGTTCTTCCATTTTTCGTACAATTCTTAATTAATTGGGGTCGATACATAATGGTCTTTACGGTGTGGTTGAGCCGCCGTGCCATGCCGTCGCACCGCAATGGTATGTAAAGACTAAAGGCGAAATCATTTGCTGTCTGTTTACAATCTCTATTTCTGTTCGACTCCAGCCTAAAGGTGACGTAAAAAAAAATCACTGAATAGGAAGAATCAGCTCTGGAGAACTGTGCATCGCATTGTAGCACAACGAACAATAATAGTCGATGTATGCATATCAACGCGTGAATTAATCTACCTTGATTGAATAGATCCCTCTTTGGGTCCTATCTATGGCGGAAAACATCCACAATTTCCTCAAGTTTCACTGCAGGGAAAGCGACCTTGACTACAACGCTTCATAATATCTATTAATTTTCGAATTTCATTGAATTAAAAGCAACCTGAATGGTCTAAACGCCATGCCATGCCGCGCCGCCGCAATGGTATATAAGCAAAATAATTTCCCCTCTGTTTTCAATCTGTGTTTTGTCACCACCAATAGAACTTGCTCTGTTTTTTTAGTGTCGCCTGAGAATTATGTGAGATATACTCTTTCCTACGTTTACCTGAAGTCAGTTATTGTAAATACATGTATAAATGTATAGAGAGATAATACTTTTTAATCATTGATTAAAATAAAGAACGCAAGCAGTTAAAAACACAAATGAACAAGGGGGGTGTACTATGATTTAAGTTTTTTTGCTTTGTTAGGAATCAATCATGTGTGTGTATTTCAAAGTTGCATTCCTCTTGATAATTTCCGCAATTTATATTTGTCTCATTCCATGTGATGCAAGTGATTTAACGGTAAGTGAACATTCTGACGAATTTCTCTCCTGAAAACTTATTGGAAACAGTATTTAAATAAGATATGACTTGAGCCACACCATTTATTTTATTTTTTTTAAATTATTCCGTATAGCTTCGTTCAGAGTATTTGAAGCACGGTATTTGAAATTCTCGATGCTTTGAACGAGGTAAGTTTCGTGATATTTACTGCCGCAAAAGATTACTCCGAAGACGTTAAACGAGAATCTATGCTGCTTTATATACCCAATTTATGCTTAAACAGAGCGCTCTTCATGAGTCAATTGTAAGAGTCTGTTGATATTTAAAGTTAGCGGGAGCCAAAAACAGAGGTCGGTACTATAATTTTACGACACCACACAGGAAATCAAATGAACTTGCTTTTAACACCATGGAGCAAAATTAATTCCATTTTCCCACGAAAAAATGATTTTTTTCTCCTTGCATCTTGAAAGTATTACGATTATTTTTTATGGCATTGAAATCTGGATATTTATTAAATTGCGTTTCATTCGAAACATGGTGCCCACATTCGCTGGGCAGTAGCCGGAGGGATAGGATGACATCGTCAAAGAACTTTCACGAAGCATAATGAGCTATAAAGACGGCACTTGATTCAATGTACTGTTCTTTTGTTCAGAGAGCAAAAAGCACGCAGCGCATACATGCATATTGCATGTTTGGTCTATCTGAAGTTTTAGCTAATTATTCTCTGGGAAGAGTGAGTTTAGGACCTTTTAAATGCGGTTTCATCGTAATTTTCGCAGCAATTTACATAAGAATTAATACATGTAGTATTTTCTTACAGCAAAACCTTTCAAGGGCTCCATTTTGCAACACATCTACAGTTGAGGGCAAAGTAAACGTCAGACGGCTTCGTATAGATTTGGCTAAGAAACTTTAGGTCCAATTTCTTATGTTTCATTTTAGTTTGATGCAATTAGATTCTTGGTCCTCTTTTTTATGTCTAATCAGATATTTTGTCCATAAAACATTTTTTTCCTATGATTTTTTGTCCACACCAATTTTGAAGTATAACCCTAACCCTTTGTATAATCTAGGGTGCCATTTAGTTGCCTATTCGAATTGGCAGCTCTGATGCACGATATCTCTGGATATGTCAAGAATAGTTATTCAGATAGCATATTTTCATAATTTTACTGGCTTGAAGTACTTAATTCTTCGCTGTTTTTTAAGATAGAGTTTTTTTCATAAATAAGTAGTGAGGTAACAACCACAAATCCTTTGAATTGGACTTGATTTGCAGTGGACGTTTCGGTTTCAGAGATCTAATGCCTAAATGGGAAGAAGCAATATTATACAATACGTAAAATACTCTTGGACTAAAGGGTGACCGAACAAAAACTATACGGGCCAAAAGTATGGGGCAAATTGCTTTTGGACCAAAAATAATGAATACAAAAAAGGTAGACTTGTAATCCTGGAACATTGAAAGAGTGGATATGGGTATGAACAAAATATTGTCAAGTATGCTTCAATTTTACTATATCCGTCAACAAATGAGTGAGATTTATAGATGTATAAAGTTGGGAAAATATGGTGGCACTGTAATGTCCGATAATCAGTCTATTTTCGTCTACAAATGAAATTTACCATACTCATGGTTGATTTTGGCCCCGTGCAACAAGATATGGCAACTTCTGCCAGACAAAACGTCTGGCTAAACTTACCGGAAGTTACGACGAATATACACAATCGTTTGATGACGTTAACCACGCAGATGTCTAGTAAAGTTAACTAACATCAACCACAAGTAAGGTAAATTTATGCATAGTAATGTACCGACTTATCTGTATGAAGTTTTAAGACGATGGAACGACTATGCATGCCACTCGAATGTAAATTTTGTTTCTGTTGAACTTAGATGGATGATTATCGGCGTCAGGTTTTGCAGCTCAGAGATTATTGCCCAGGAAAGTCTCGCCTTAGTCCTCGCAGAGCAATCTATGACGCGTCATGTGAAAGTCAAATGAAAGCCTTGAGGAATCTTAGCGCTGAAGAAGGTAAAAGATGCTCTGGAGCTCATTCTCCAAGTTGTCGCAGAAAGTTTTGGTGCAGACCTTTTCGATGCACGGTTAAAGTCATACAACCTTGGGGAGATGAAATAGTGACCATGGAAGAGTGTCTCAGAGTCATGAAGGAGACTTATGAAGCAAATCGAATAGGGAGTCAAACCGGCAGTCAAACCGGCAGTCGAAGATTAAGTCCAACCGCGAGTCCAGAAGGCTCACGTACACCCTCACCGCTAGTCTATTTTATTGACAATGGATCAACTTGAAGGACGTTATTTAGTGTGACAACTGATAAAAATGAAACAATACAGTTAAAGTCACACAACCTTGGGGAACTGAAGTAGATTCCACGAAAGAATGTTTAAAAGGCACGAAGGAGACGTACGAAGCAAATCGAATTGGGTGAGTCAATCAAAATGAGCCAAATTGAAGGATGTTGAAAATTTGTATAGCTACTTTGTTAAAAATGTATGAGCTGCGGTCCTTATTACTTTAGTCGTCAAGGACCTCTTTACAAATTAATGATTTTTTGTTGCTTTTTTAATTAAATAGAAGTTTATTTTCTCAGTCAACCCACTTCATTGTTTGAAGCTCACTAGTCACTAACCCGCTTGTGCGCTTTTTGATGTTGAGGCAAGCATCTAGTGCGTCGTCACGCCTTGGCGTGAGCTCCAAGCCAATTCCTATGGATCTTAACTCCTATTCTCTTTTGTACATATTTTCCTCGTTTTCACATCCCATTTATAAAATTAACAAACAAATTACAAGAATCAACTATCCGGAAAAGAAACAAAAAAAGATAATTTTTTATGCCCGGGCTATGAACGTGAACAAGGATGGAATCAATGGTCCAAAAAAGTAACCTTAGTTGAAACTTAAAGGGTAAATTATCAAATTTTTAGCGGCGGCTCGTTCAATATGGTAAGAAGGGATCCTGTTCATCAAACCCTGGTAAAAATGGCAAGTACAAATTAGTACAATGTTGATACAGCTTCTTCTAACATCAACTAACATGTACTCTTGTTGTTTCAAAATATAGTAGAAGTTAGTACAGCTCGTTCACCGTTTTTACCAGGGAAGCCTATGTAAAATAATCGATATTTAGAAGGTGCATCGCACCCCCAAGAAATCGATTCTTTTGCATTAATTTAAATGACATAACACATGGTTGGCAAATCGTACGAGCCGCCATGTGCCATCCACACAGCGAATTCCCTACCCTAACACACAGAAACCAAAAAGAATATCATAACTGGGGTGTGCTTGCAATCTTATGTGCGCCGCTCCCAATCTTAGACCGTTCATGCTGAAATTAATCACAACCTAATTGGGATAAAAAGCACAAGAAAAACACCCCATGATTACCATTTTCAAAAACATTAAAGACAATTATGCAAATAAACGTATCCACTTTGAAGGAGGCAATTTAGAGTTTTTTTTTCAGTTATTCTTGGTATATTCCGACTACTTCACCACACGAAACTAAGTTATTATAAATCATGTTTCCAAAATATCCGTGGGATACCCAAAAAGTGGTGAAAGAACGCGTTGATTTGACGACAAATCCTTTATCACTTATGAGTAATTCATGCAACTTGAATTTTCTTTTGATCCATAGCACTCAAAGTTTGGAAAATGGTAATCGATTTCTCGTTTTTTCATTACTTTTCGTTAATCAGAGGGAGCCTGCTGTTTTAATGAAACCGAGGTGATTAATGACACCAATTGTTTTTTAGCAAAACCATTATAGTTTCATTGCAATGGCGCCCCTGATTCCTCCTTCTCTCACCTCGATTATGTATGAAACGAAGTGACTGATAAAGAAAGAATTACGAACATGTTTTCAAACATTAAACAGCTAAGTATAGTTATCCAATCTGTAAAATTGAAGTTAGCTGGCAAAACACATAGCCTGTAACGGGCGCGGACTGCCCATAAGCGACCAAAGATAATTTATGGATCAAAATTGGTTAACATGATTTCATAGACTTAGCAATAGACTGTTTTAGTAGAGGGATCGAATCGGTTCTTTTAGTATATCGATTTAATACTTCATCGTATAGATTGCCATTTGAGGACCTCTGGTTCCAAACAAACTCCAATATCTTTTCCCCATAAGCGCATTTTTTACGGAAATTCCAGGCTATTAAATCAAACAATGAATGCTGTGACTTTTTTGTGATTATGGATTCTCCGTCCTTAAAAATGCTTAGTTATGCCTGGTTGCACGACTAAAAGAAATCTGTCAAGCATTCGGACACACTGCTTAATCTCTGTAGACTCTCTTCAAACTGTGTCAAGTGCGGAGAAGTTCACAGTACTAAACAGTGCAGTAAAGATAAGTGGATTCAAGATCCGAGATGTGCAAACTACGTTGAAAAACACCCCGCAAGTTGTAGGGTTTTTGAAATTTTTTACGTGTATGCAGCTACACATAAAACAGCTTTACAGAATAAGGGCCGAATCCCAGAAAGCAAGGGGGCAATGGCATTTTAAAATCATTAAGTAAAACTCCGGTGAGTAGTGGAATTTTTTACGCAGAAAAAATTTCAGTAAAAGGAGAAGGAAATGACGTGCTTGAATCCGTAGAGATAATGCACACAACATGAGAGCACAAAATCAAAAAAACTTCCCATCAATAATATACTCGGAAAGAACAATAACATTAATTACATCCAAACCGGATGTAATTCAAACTCAAGGGGAGAGAGTAAACAAAATAAAACAAGCAGTTTTGCTTCTACAGTCTTCTTTATTCCCCACCACCAAGCCTTTAAGTTATAAGACTGTGGCATGGACCTCGCAGTGATAAGATGGAGGATGCTCTGCGCATAGTAATTGTAAATTTTAATTGTAATGATATTCTCTCTCACCGCAGCGAAATAGAACATTTCTTTCACAGTGAGAGAATCCTATTATTAGCAACTAAATTGTCAAGTGAATGAAAGCAGTATCGGGAATTAAGCTAAAACCCATAAAAGAAACGGCGGGACGTTTCGGATATTTACATTTCCATTCTCAACCGCAAAAAAACACACTAAAAGACTACAAAATAACCTAAAAATTGAGTCGCCGCTTTAACAGCAAGGCCAAGACTAAGGAGCAAGTAAACAAAGACTGATTTCACACCTCACCAACTCTCTCTGGGAGAAATAAATGGTGATAAGCAGAACTCAGCTGATTGACATCTGCGCGGTTATTACAAACGTGATCCGCGGAGTGTATCAGAGATGATCCATATTCTACGATATAGGGATCAAGTTTGTAATTACTGCGTAGATGTCAATCAGCTGAGTGCTGCTTATCATACCATTTCTTTCTCCCAGAGAGAGTTGGTGAGGTGTGAAATAAGTGTTTGTTTACTTGCTCCTTAGTCTTGGCCTTGCTGTAAGAGCGGCGACTCAAGTTTTAGGTTACTGTTGTCTGTGTTTTTTTGCGGTTGGAAATGGAAATGTAAATATCCGAAACTTCCCGCCAATTCTTCTATATGATTTAGCTTCATTCCCGATAATGTTTAGTTAGTACTTCACACTACTCACTGTTAGGCTTTAATTCCTTTAGAGCTGATAACCCAACCAGTAATGGCTTGGGCCGTGTTGGATTATTAACTAAGGATTCTTTGTCACACTATTATGATAGACACGTGAGGAGTTGCTCTTGACACCTTACAGTCCTTACAATCGGCATGAGTGCGCGCTAAACTTGGAATTGGCAAGTTTCTTATCGCATCGATATATTGCCTACCTTATAAACCAACAATTACAGTCGATGAAGACAAAGCGTTCCTGTCCTCTCAAGGACCACGCTTTATCGTAAGTGGCGACTTGAACGCTAAAAACATTCATTGCGGATAAAGGGTCACAACTCCACGCGGGACAGACCTTCTGAGAGCAGGAAATTCGACTCAGAATCAGAAACTCAGAAATCACGCGTATATGCGTGATTTCTTATCAGACGGGAATTCAACGCAACGTATCGGCCGACGGACACAAATAAGACTCTGGACCTGTTGACTTTTTTGTCAGCAAAAATGTTCCCAGTTATAATTCAGAGGTAGGCTCAATTTTTGATTTGTTCTCGGATCATAGTGCAGCAACCCTTGTAATGACCCTCTAAAATAAGAGGGCGGGTTTTTAAGTAAGTTTACCTATTGTTTTTCTCTAAAACTATCCATGCTAGAAAGAAATAAACCCAGCGTTGCAACAGGCGCACTCTCAGCTTTCTAACTGGTTATAGTTATTCAAAGGCCGACGCGTTGCGGAGGAAGCGTGGATTTTCCACACCCATCTCTCTTCCGAACGTGCCCTCTGACTTGCTAGGCGCAATGTGACCGAGGATTTGCTGGATAAGTTTATAAGTGGGTAATTTTTCCGCATCCACCGTATTCTTCAGACTTAGTTCCTAGTGATCTTCATTTTTTTCCGGAATTTTTTCCGGAAGCAATTTCTTGGAGGCAAACATTTCAGCAATAATGCAGAGGTGACAGCTTGCGGCAAAACCTGGCTCAGGAGTATGGGGAAAGAATTTTACGAAGGCAGTAAACAGAAATTGTTGCATTGGTATAAAAAATTCAAGAATCTGGCGGGTGACTAAGTCGAAAAGTGAGGTGAGATGCCTCATAACAATCTTTTAACCTTTCTCAATCAAGCAATAGCTCTTTTTTAATTTTTCAAAGCCTTAAACTCATTTTGCTGTGAAGCTCTGCAGCGCGTGAAATTGTGGGCACGTTCACTGAGAAAAAAGAAATAGCTCGTGTAACCATCCCGGGATTGTCAACGGTTTTATGGATGAGGGAACCATACGTTTGGTTGAGGAAACAAGACAGATTGTCCACGCGACAATTCGGAATGGATCAAAGATCCATAGCGTTCTTGTTAGGCTTAGATTGTTTGCCTGACCATCTTTAATGCTTGCCCCATCCATTACGTGTTGCTCCCTAGTTCCAACCATTTCCGATTGTCACTGAAAGCGCCCTGTTACTTCCATTATGGATGAGGTAACCATATCTGCCATATTAGAATGGTTCGTCGATGCATCGGATATGCATAGCCGAACAATATGAAAGAATGGTCGTCCACTATCCGATTTTGTTAGGTCAATATGTGCACGTTAACCATATTAGAATGGATAAAAAATTAAGATGGTGCCGCGTAAGATTTATACGGCCGTTGAATTGCTTTGAGTTTTTACGTTGTAGCATCTTAAAAGGATTCATTATCGTCGGTACAATAAGTATCTGAAGTATCTGCATTGGGAGACAAAAATATTTTGAAATCAGTAAAAGTTGTAAATTAACGGTTATTTCTAAACTCGGCGTCTTGTTCCAAATTAAAACAGTGACCACGACTCGGGAGTTCTCAGATATTTATCTTCATTTATCTCGATGTAATTTGATGGAAGATGTGTACAGGTGGTACTGAATGGGGCTTCATCGCAGAGCCCCACAGTTCATGTGGCCACGCAACAACCTTTCCAAAAAGTGTCGCACTCCCCCATAGTGCGTGGGGCCACGCGACACTTGAATTTTGTCTTAAAAAAAGTGCCTTACAAGTGTCGCAGAGCCCCACAGATTTTTAAAGATTTCTGTGGGGCCGTGCGACAAGTAAAATATTAATTTTTCCACCATCTGACCAAGTGTCGCGTGGCCCCACGAAACAGCTAAAATTAGGATTTTAATCGAGAAGATTGTGGGGCGTTGCGACACTTGGTTTTCATACATTTTCAAGTGTCGCACGGCCCCACAGCCGTCCAACAAAAGTTGTCCTCTAGTCCAGAAACTTTTGAAAGAAGGACTCTTATCATTAAGTGATTGGAGGTGAGCTCGTGTGAGTAATCAAAGCTAGAACTGATAAAGATTTGTCAATATCAGGGTTCTGTGGGGCATTGCAACACTTGATTGGGAAAGACTGTTTCGTGGGGCCACGCGACACTTGGTCAGACCTGAGTCGAAATAAGTTATCTTGTTATCAAGTGATTAGAGGTGAGCTAGCATGAGTAATCAATTCATCGAGTTATTAGAGGTAAGCACCAGTGAGTAATCAATTCATGAACTGATAATGGTTAGTCATTCTTTAATAAAGGTTAGTCGTTCCTTATCAGGTTCTGTGGGGCTTTGCGACACTTGATTGAGAAAGACTGTTTCGTGGGGCCACGCGACACTTGGTGGTGAGTCTAGTGTTTCACAGCCCCACAAAAGAGTTTGATCCCCAAAGCCAGTATTGGTGCCCAATCAGCTGATAACAAGGTAAACTCTAAATAGAGGAGGGGCTTTGTATCCAGAGAAAGTATTTCACAGCCCCACAACTAGGATTGATTGGCGTAGGCAAGTATCTTTTCAGGGCAAACCGTCTAAATGCCCTGATTTAAGCCACCTCAGCATTAATTATAAACTGTTAAAACTTTCAGAGATGGGTACTCACCAGTAGACAGTGAATAACAATAGAAACAGATGATTCACCGAGTCGCAGGAAAGTCGGTTGCTATGAGTTAATGATACCAGGTCTGCCGAAAGGCAATCATGGTGTCTCAATCAAAACAACCGGGGAAAAAAAGTGCTAAACTAAGCTATGGTAAAACAGTCGCGATTTAGCTTTTCAGTTTGAGCTTTCGAAGCCACATATATATGATATAAAGTAATAGAAACTTGAGGTAATTGGAGCACTGCCACTTTTAACAACAATTCGAAGGAACACTCATGAGGAAATAGATTTCTTAGCTTGGAAACGTATCCGCGAAGCAAACAATTAATAACTATGCCAGGTACTTAATCCTATTGTACCGTATGTAAATACACAAGATCCCTGATGAGGGAGCTTTGGACAGCAGTGCATTACGCTGGGGCTGGGTAGGTAGGGCTGTAGGGCTATGTCTAGTAGCACACGAATCACCGCAGCTGAAATCGACGGGACAGAAAATAATTCACCGAAACATGAGTTTCACAATTTTAAAATTAACCGAGACATCTAGCAATATGACATAATGTTACGGCAAAGGTTATAACGAAGTGCTTTCAATGCAGGGAATAAATATAAACAAATGACAATGCAATAAATCTGGTCACTTGGTTAGGTTAGCTGTACTGTCACTGTCAATGCGAGGGTTATGTTGATGCCTGATGCACAGCAACCGTTTGAGGGGCGTGTCCCGAATCTCAGATTCCAGGCGGGAACGTAGTACCGCTAAATTCAAATGAACGGGTCGACTTGTGGAAGCGCGTCTCCTTTCTTCCTACGTTTTAGTGTGTGTATACTATGGAATGCCGTTTGTCCATTTACCCAAACTTCTTTTCGTGTTATGTAGTGTGTGCGCGCGATGCGCCAAATGTCCATTTACTTCATCAACTCGGTGCTCGCTATGGACCAAATGTTAACTTATTTGTTCAACTCTGTGCTCGCTCTCTCGCTCTTCCTCCATTAATCATGCAATTTTTCAATGTTGCCCGATCTAAATTTATAATTCAATTAAATAAACTCTTTCTTCGCTCGCAAAGTTCGATGATTGCGCGCGCGCTTTGTTGTCTGCTATGTTGTTGATGTTCTCTGTCTACTCATTTTGTGTTCTCAACATTGTAGCCAGGTATGGAACACCGTTTTTTGTGTGTGGTTTAAAACAAAAAACAAAAAAAAAACAAAAAAAAAAAAAAACTAAACAAACTAAACAAAAAAAAACAAAAATCTGAGTATAGGATTTCCGATCTATTTGTCCGTGATTTTAATTAATTAAACTTCATGCAGAATAGCGTAAAAATTAGCTTAATAAACCTCAATTTTTAAATATTTGTTGAGGGTGGACCCCTAGACCCCCTTGCCTACCTGGGGCTATCCCACCCAGATCCTCCACAAGGGATCTCATATCTTGCTATCCCACAAATGCAAATGTCTAGCGACGCCACTGGAATAAAGTGACAGAATGAGGCGAGCTATACAGGGTGTTAAGAAGAAAAGTTTCCACTGCGGTTTTTTCGGAAACGGCTGCGAATTTTGAAAAACAGCCAAACACGTGTCCAATGATATTGAGGGGGACCCATTTTGGGTGGGTTATTTCTTTCGGCGCCCCCCTGGTAGGGGCGGGGGAAGGGGTAACGCCCTTTTTTCTTATGGGAGCCCTATTTTTTTATTTCAGTATCTGAAAGAACATAAAAAAAAACTTTTTGGCGCAAACCGAAGGTCGATATCGTTTTTCGTTTTCGATATATCGACGGTCAAAGTTCGATATGGACCTATTTTCAAAAAATCATTACTCCACTTTGAGATACCGGATACCGGAATTTAAAAAACTAGGGGTCTAAAATACTCCAAAAAGCAAGCTCTTTTTAGAAAAAAATACGAATTTGACACAAAGTTAGCCAAAAATAGGGTTTAACGCCCCCAAAAATTGACAACGTTTTTGCCTAAATTTAACTTTGACATTCGATATCTCGAATGTGAAAAACGATATCTACTTCCGGTTTGCGCCAAAATGCTCAGTTTGGTATGCCTTTTTGATCGATGTATCACTCGATAGTCGTCGTCTCAAGGAATTGGTCTGATGGGCCCCCCTGGGGGGCAAAGACGTTGACAATTTTCGGGGGCGCTAAACCCTAATTTTTGCTAAATTTGTGTCAAATTCGTATTTTTTACTAAAAAGAGCTTGCTTTCTGGAGTCTTATAGACCCCTAGTTTTTTTAAATTCCGGTAACCGGTATCTCAAAGTGGAGTAATGATTTTTTGAAAATAGGTCCATATCGAACTTTGACCTTCGATTTATCGAAAACGAAAAACGATATCGACCTTCGGTTTGCGCTAAAAAGTTTCTTTTTTTATGTTCTTTCAGATACTGAAATAAAATAAGCTGTAGGGAACACCCTACGAACACTTTCTCCCTCCATTTTTATCTGGGGGGGGGTCGAAGGACCCCCAGACCCCCTTAAGAAATCTGGGGGAGACCCCCAGACCCCCTCTAGTATTCTGGAGGAGACCCCCAGACCCCCCTATAGTATTCTGGGGGAGACCCCAGACCCCCCCCCTTTAGAATTCTGGGGGAGACCCCCAGACCCACCTTTAGATATCTGGGGGAGACCCCCAAGTTTCTTTAGAATTCTGGGAGAGACTCCTAGACTCCCATTAAATTTAAAATATTTTCACCTCTGGACATAATTCCGCCTTCAATCCGAAGTGTTGGCGATTTTGCAGAGAAGCTGTACAAATAGTTGCCTACTTCATCCTTTGAAGGATGGGTTTTGAACTGTGGATCTTCAAAAGAAATTTTTTAGTTTGGTAGATTAAACCCCCCTTTAAAGATGTTCTTTGTTTGTAGATTTTGTACCTCAAATGTCAACAAAATTCATCCATCCATTTTCTTTAGAAGTTTAATTTTCTTTGGATATTCTATTTTTTGGGTTTATTGGTGGAACAGCTATTTTGCCTTTAAACAGTTTCAGACATAAGGGTTGTATATTATAGTTTTACATTGAAAAGAAATCCCTGCCTAGGTTGGTTGCAAACTTTTTGTTGCAATTTTCATCAAACATAATTGAGTCATGATTGAATTTCTTATTCCAAGTATTACGATTGTTTTTTTATTTCCTTGGTTTCAAAGAGTTTTGCTTGATCGCACCTATATTGGCCCTTGAAACGGTCTTAAAGGTTTTTGATGATGACTGTATGATAGGAATATTTTAGTGGGTCAGTAACATAATATGTTTGAGCAAAGTTTCATCAAAATTCATTCCATGAATGATTGACTCCAAGTTTTAACATCAATTTCCCGCTTTAATTCATGTTTTAGGGTCGAACACCCCATTTTGATTTTTAAACTCTCTTAAGTGTTGTAAATTGTATCTGTAAGGAATACTTTCTTATATAGACTAATTGTAGATTGTATTTGCCAGTTCTTATAAAAATTCATTGGACCAAACCTGAACTATCTCAATTAATAGGATTATGTTTTTATTTGCTTATATTCCCATATTTTTTTCTCAATCCCACCTATATTGCCTCTTGAAAAGGTTTTATCAGTTGTGTATGGTGACTAAGAAAGGAAAATATCTTAGTATTTTCATAGTGGATTGTGTGTACAAAAGTTTTATCAAAATTCATCGAGCCATAATGGATTGACTCCAAGTTTAAAGATTGATTTCTCACGATAATTCCATTTTTTGGCTCGAGCGCACCGATTTTGATTTTTTAAACAGTCTTAAGGGCTGTATATTGTAATGATAAGAAATTCTATATAAAGTAGAGTAAATGTAGGTAGATAGATTGTTTGTGCTGGATTTAATTAAAATTAATTGGACCTAACCCGAATTATCTCAATAAGTAGGATTATGTTTTTATTTGCTTAATTGGTCTTATTTTTTCTCAATCGCACCTATATGGTCCCTTGATTAGGTCCAAAGGATTTATTATGATGATAGTGAGAAGAAAATATTTTAGTACTGCGGTAGTACATTGTGTATACAAAGTTTCATCAAAATTCATCCAGCTTTTAGTAATTGGCACTGCTACACAAGATTAATTTCTCACTTTTATTCCATTTTTTGGCTCGAACGCCCTAAATTGAGCTAAAGTCCAAGGCATCGACTAATATTCTTACTTTGCCAAATGAGCATAGTTGGCAACAAGTAAAATACTGGAAAACATTCGGAACATTACGTTTTTTCAGAATTTTTGTAGACCAATAAAGTGAAGGTCTCACATTTTTTCAGTCATTTTTTTAACCTTCAAGTATTTTGATACTGGAATGCAACGCATCAGTACTTCAATGGTTCTATAGTCTTTTGTCAGAATAGTCTTATGGAAATACTATTTTGTTTCTATTCAGGTATTTTATGAGCAATCAGGTATGAGAGAGCAGATTCACGAGAGCTGCAGATTCCGAATTCAGCCGTGGCTCCCAACGAGCGATAGAGGGGGGCCACACATGTCCTGAGCCCTATCACAAAGTGAGGCAGCCAGGCAATATGATTCAGGTTTGTTTGCCTCACCTTTTTTAACCTCAAATTGAAAATTTTAACAAATCCAGTGGAAAGTTGTTTTAAAGATAGTGCAGAAGTTGTAAAGTGGCTTTCTGGACACAGAATTCTAATAAATCTGTCCTGATGAGAAAATTTTGCTTGTTTCTGTTATGTGTCAATTTCTTTCTCATGCAAATCCTTCCAAAGATACAGTTATGTCGATTTCTGTGTCCAGACAGCCACTCTAAAACACTTACACTTTTGTTTATAACCAATTTCAAATGCATTTGTTGCAATTTTTTTTTTTTTTTTTATGTAAGTAAAGGTTTAAAACTATGAGGCTAGTAAACCGAGCCTGTGTGGAAAACGTCCACACGAGATTTCCACTGCTGCCTCAACATAACGTCCCACTTATTGTTAGTTCCTCGCTTTCGAATCACGCGGCACCGAGTATCATACTTGCCTCTCATTGGTCAGCCTTTGTTCGAGTACCTCGTATACAGTAATCTCTTGTTTACAACATCGTGTGAAGACCCTAACCTCACCAAAATTAAAAATAGTAACGTAACATAACACTCACCGCTCTTTAAGTGCATCGAGCTTTTGCAAGGCATTATTTTTTTTTACTTTTATTCTCGGTCCATTGTAATTATTAGAATGAAACTTATGTTTCGGTGAATTATTTTCTGTCCCGTCGATTTCAGCTGCGGTGATTCGTGTGCTACTAGACATAGCCCTACAGCCCTACCTACCCAGCCCCAGCGTAATGCACTGCTGTCCAAAGCTCCCTCATCAGGGATCTTGTGTATTTACATACGGTACAATAGGATTAAGTACCTGGCATAGTTATTAATTGTTTGCTTCGCGGATACGTTTCCAAGCTAAGAAATCTATTTCCTCATGAGTGTTCCTTCGAATTGTTGTTAAAAGTGGCAGTGCTCCAATTACCTCAAGTTTCTATTACTTTATATCATATATATGTGGCTTCGAAAGCTCAAACTGAAAAGCTAAATCGCGACTGTTTTACCATAGCTTAGTTTAGCACTTTTTTTCCCCGGTTGTTTTGATTGAGACACCATGATTGCCTTTCGGCAGACCTGGTATCATTAACTCATAGCAACCGACTTTCCTGCGACTCGGTGAATCATCTGTTTCTATTGTTATTCACTGTCTACTGGTGAGTACCCATCTCTGAAAGTTTTAACAGTTTATAATTAATGCTGAGGTGGCTTAAATCAGGGCATTTAGACGGTTTGCCCTGAAAAGATACTTGCCTACGCCAATCAATCCTAGTTGTGGGGCTGTGAAATACTTTCTCTGGATACAAAGCCCCTCCTCTATTTAGAGTTTACCTTGTTATCAGCTGATTGGGCACCAATACTGGCTTTGGGGATCAAACTCTTTTGTGGGGCTGTGAAACACTAGACTCACCACCAAGTGTCGCGTGGCCCCACGAAACAGTCTTTCTCAATCAAGTGTCGCAAAGCCCCACAGAACCTGATAAGGAACGACTAACCTTTATTAAAGAATGACTAACCATTATCAGTTCATGAATTGATTACTCACTGGTGCTTACCTCTAATAACTCGATGAATTGATTACTCATGCTAGCTCACCTCTAATCACTTGATAACAAGATAACTTATTTCGACTCAGGTCTGACCAAGTGTCGCGTGGCCCCACGAAACAGTCTTTCCCAATCAAGTGTTGCAATGCCCCACAGAACCCTGATATTGACAAATCTTTATCAGTTCTAGCTTTGATTACTCACACGAGCTCACCTCTAATCACTTAATGATAAGAGTCCTTCTTTCAAAAGTTTCTGGACTAGAGGACAACTTTTGTTGGACGGCTGTGGGGCCGTGCGACACTTGAAAATGTATGAAAACCAAGTGTCGCAACGCCCCACAATCTTCTCGATTAAAATCCTAATTTTAGCTGTTTCGTGGGGCCACGCGACACTTGGTCAGATGGTGGAAAAATTAATATTTTACTTGTCGCACGGCCCCACAGAAATCTTTAAAAATCTGTGGGGCTCTGCGACACTTGTAAGGCACTTTTTTTAAGACAAACTTCAAGTGTCGCGTGGCCCCACGCACTATGGGGGAGTGCGACACTTTTTGGAAAGGTTGTTGCGTGGCCCCATGAACTGTGGGGCTCTGCGACGTAATCCTGAATGGTTGATGAGGATACAAACCAAAAGATCAAACAAGTTTTGAGTCGAAATAGTGACTGAGAAACTCCTAAAAGTGTTGAGAAGAAGAGCTCAGAACGATAGCCGCAGTTAAACGCAAGGCTCTGGGTGCGCAAAGAAACTTCTTTGAAAGCGAACGGTTCCTCAGTAGATCAATTATAAGGCTTAGTTCTTGTCCCCTCTTCCATAATCGAGTGATGGCCTACTGGTACGGTACTGGATAGCCACGCGGCGAAGTCGGGCTCAAGTCCTGGTCGAGTCGCCTTCTTTTTTGCGATTTTTCTTTTCCTATTTGAGGCCTAAATTTAACAATCTTGGATGGTCAGACGAACCATCCAGAATGGTCAAGGTAACAATACAGAATGGTTGGAAGAACTATCTAGAATGGTCAAGTTAACCATCCTGGATGGTTATTCGAACAACATGGATTTAACAATCTTGGTATGAGTGGCTTAACCACAAAAATATGAGTTGTCTGGGGACAATCCAGTATGGTTAGCCGATCCATAATTATGGATTCGCCAACCGTATTTTTTTCTCAGTGTTTGAAGGAGAGACGTACGGGTGTGGAAATCTACGATATCTCCGCAGCGCGTCAGCCAAATTTAGAAACATATATAATTTGTTACAAAAATAAGAGTACGCCTGTTTCAACACTGGGTTTGTTTTTTTCTAGCATTGATGCTTTTAGAGACAAGTGATGGGTAAACTTATGACAAATCCTTCCTCGTAATATTTAAGTAAAATCAGCAATTCCTCACTAACGTTAAGACTAATTGGAAAAAAATCAAACCATACTCTCTAGCATACTTAGCAGTAGCTCTCCCATACGATACCCGGAAGATACTGATCGAGAATCTGATCTTCTAGCCCCGTGAATTAAAAGTACAGCTCTCCTGAGCACCCTCCTCCCCTCAAATGATGTAGTAGTGACTCTAGAGTACCTGGACATACAAAGGGTGTCCCAAAAGTACCCATGCTGCGCACCCCATTTGCAAATTAAGTTAGCTACAGAGTTGATCTTGGTTTCATTGTCAAGACCAAGATCAGCTCTTTTGTATAAAAATGGTCGGAGCTATGATGATCTGAATAGAGGGAGTAAGAGAATTGCCTATGGATTCAACAAATATGTATTTACTCTTACCTAAAGTATTGCACACTTCAAGGTTTGTTTTCTTTGGCATCTAATTCGTACTCGTATTCGTACGCAGTATTAATTTTTATTTTTTTGTTTTTTGTTTTTTGTTTTTTTTTTATTTCCATGTCGGTAAAACAAACAGAAAACACAGGCACAAAAAACATCTGGTCGGATGCAATTACTCAAACAAATTGAGTGACACCTGAGCGCAGAATTTTCCAGGTTTTTTTGTCGATAGCCGGTACTTTCGGCCGATACTGAGATACCGTCTTGTATCAGTTGACATCTTATCAGAGACACGAAGTAGTACTCATTGTTGCCAAATAGTTTTTCGAGGCAAGAATACATCGTACAAGCTTCACAGACTTCAGGGCAACTAAAAATAAATATTCGTTAGAAATCCGTGGGCGGTTTTCTTACACGCTCTATTCAAACTAACTCCAACAAGTTTTAAACAAATAAACTGATCTTGCGGTCTTAATCGATAGATAATCATACGATCTATTGAATGAAAACAAGATCAGCTCTGTTGCTAGCTTAGCTTTCAAATGGAAAGCGCAGTCCGGGTAGTTTTACGACACCCTTTATATGTATATTAGATTTGCTCTCTGAGAGAATGGAAGTCCTAAACCGTTAGAGAAGGACTCGATTCCTAGGAAACAAAGTATTTCTTAATAAATTGAATAGGCAGCTATCAACTACTCTTGCTGACCAATGTCAACTTAAAACTCAAAAATATCTGGAGGACCTCTCTCCAGAGAAATCTACGGACTATTATATGGAGAGCCATCAACTATCTCAAACGTAATGCAGTCCACTCACCTCCTCTAGGAGACCGAAATTGAGTTTTGGCCAAAAGCCAAGTAGAAAAAGTGAAGGTATTCAGTAAACAAATCGAAGACACTTTCAAACCTCGTGATAGAGATTAGGCTAACAATGTGGTGGTCTAGAAAACTTACAGCCGATGATGGATCCAACTTCAGTCGACCCGATCAAGCCTTATTACGAAAGAGATTACTTTATCAAACATAAGATAAAGACAAATAAAGCGTCAGAAATCGATATGATAACTGGGAAAATCCTCAAAAAACTTACCTTTCAAAGTAATCACGAAATTGATTGTTATTTATAATGGTGCTATTTGTCTCTGGCTCTTCCCCACAGCTTGGAAACAGGCGGAAATCATCCTCATCCCCAAAGCTGGTAAGCTGCACTCATCGAGCCGAGTTCGTACCGCCTAATCTCGCTTTTACCAACTAAAGGGAAATTATTTGAATTTATTTATTTATTTATCCATTCATTTTTTTCCCTTTTTCACTCTTCTCAATCTAATTACTTAAAGTAAAAACAATCATACCATTTCATTGTTGTATAAATATATATACATAAACAAATATGCCATTAATAAATTAAAATAACCCAAAATTGTACAGAACGATATCTACTGTACATATGTAGTTTAATTGTTAACTCTACCTCTACAGAAAACCAGGACCGATAAACAAAAGTGAGTACAGAAACTACTGTATAAACATGGAATCTGATAAAGTTCCTCAACAATTTAAAAATACAAAAAAAAAATGATTTCTACTAAACTTGAAAAAACCAAAAAAAAAACAACAAAAACAAAAAACAGCGACTTAGTGGATGGGTGACGTATTGCTGAATGTCACCAAATTGGCTGAACTAGGTCTGATGAACCGACTGACGTCACTAAACTTTCAGCTCTCGAGGGAAGGGTATGCTGCATTGTCATGTAACGCTACTAGCGGCCGAATGCTACAAGTTAATTATTCCACCTTCATTGCGTAGGTATGACTTATTAGCTAAATTGTTTACTCTTCGTTTTCATTCTCCGTTTCTATCACCACCTTGAGTACATACTCACTTTGCAATTTAGTGTCACCTGAGAATGACATGAGAGAGACCCTTTCCCTCGTTCACCTAAAGTCAATAATTGAAAATACATAAAAATGAATATTACTTTATTATAGATGGTTAAAATATAGAACAGAATCAGTTGAAAAACAAAATAAAAAGGGAGGTGTCATTGGAGTCGATATTGACCTGTTAAGAAAGATGTGTGTGTATTTTAGAATTATGTTCTTCTTGATAATTGCTGCATTTTATTTTTGTTTCGTTCCATGTGATGCAAGTAAACTAACGGTAAGTGAACAGGTTTGACGAATTTCTTTTCCGGAAATTTACTCCAAACTGCGACCGAATAAAATATGAACATGAAAGAAACGGATGTAAACGGAAAATGCTAGAAACACACGAAAATGCTTTAGGTTACGACATTTTGGGTTAAAGTGCAGCCATTTTCGACTCAAAAAGTTTAAAAAATGAAAAAACCAAAAAAAAAATATTTCGAAATGTGGAGAGAGAGCCACTACTTCTAAACACTGTAAACAAAGAAATAAACAGGAAATCATAGGATAAACAGGAAATCATAGGATAAACCTATAGAAAATCATAGGATTCCTGTGTCTACACTGTCTACAGTGTGTAGGAGTAGTAACTCTCTCCACATTTTGAAATGATTTTTGTATTATTTTTTATAATTTTATATTTTTGAGTTGACAATGGCTGCGCCTTGAGCCAAACCATCAAAATTATTTTTGTGTGTTTCCAGCATTTTCTTGTTTTCATTTGTTTATTTATGTCAAGTCGTCGCTGGTTCGTTTCATATTTCGTTTCTCAAGATATAAATTGACCGTACCTCTCACTTTTATGCTTTAAAAAACCTCTAGAGTGCTTCGTTCGGAATATTCGGAGCACAGTATTCGAGATTTTTGACGCTACAAATTAGTTGAATTTCGTGATGTTCCCGCAAAATATTCCGTAAAATAAATATTGAAGGGGCCTATTTGCCTTGCTCATTGTTCATTGCTATTTATGTGACCCTACCGTCTGCCAGTTGCAAGAGTTTGGACGCAGATATTTAAATTTGCGCGAATCAAAAAGTGAGGCCTGATGCCATAATTTAATGAGAACACTATAGTAATAACAAAAATTTGCTCCTTCTCTTCCTCCCCCCCCAATGAAACAACATACGCTTTATTCTCCTAGAAATAATAACTTCTTCTTCCTTGTATATCTTGACATTTTTACAACTACCATTTAAGACCCACTATGGGGTATTGGAATCTGATTCGTGGCCAAATTTCTTTTTAATTTTTAAATTTTTTTCAAATGTTTTTTGTTAATTTAAAAAAAAAACCGAAATTGAGACAGTATAACTTTATAATACTGGCAAAAATCTCTTAAAAAACTGGAGGCCCGTGATTAGTGATAAATGTACTATTTAACAATTTTACTCTTCCGAGATTCATTTTTACACAATTTTTCCAGTTTTAAAAGTCGCAAAACTTCCAGATTCGTGCATAATCGTGCCTGTTCTTGTTTTTATCTGAAAATACACACTTTAGACTGTATTGTATCTTATAAACAATTTTGGAAAATGGTGGAAAAATCGATACCAAAAACACCTAAAAAAATACGAGTTTTTGCTTTTTTTCCAATTTTTCAATTATTTAGTTATAGTCACATAAAAACACCATAAATCAACTTAAAGAAAAAAATAGATATTGGAAATATTCTGCTTTTTATTTTGAGTCTCCTCTATAGCACAGTTTTTAATTTAGACGAACCGGGAACGTAGCCAAAGACCTCAAACTTATCGTTCTTGCTGCATGTAGTCGTGCGAGAGCCAAATCCGGTAGTGGCAAGTATGATAAGTTTGCTGCTAGAATGCTGACAAACCCATCATGAAAACATGTTCCGGTTTGTAGTTTACGACGCAAAAAATGATGTAAAATACGAACACGATAACAGTTTTGGTTCCGACGGAATTTTAACTGTTGTTCGACCACGGATCGGGGTCCAACACCTAATAGTGAGACGCTTAAATCTGGAAAAATTTCCGAATATTCTCAAACTGCGTGTCATGTGACGGATTATTCCACTGAATCAGAACTTCGAACACTATGGGAGATTAATACGGAAAACATTCATGAATTCGTAACGGAAATGAACAAAAACTTGAAATTTCGGCAAAGTGACAAGAAAATTTGCCGCTGTTTTTTTAATTTTGGTTAAAATTACGATCCAAATGATGTCTTAAAACTTCACGCGTTAGTTCCATATTTTTGATTTTCTCTAGCATTATTACGAGGGGCGTCTCAAAAGTAAGTTCCGCGGTCGTATATCTCCAAAACTAATAACGAAAAATAAATTTCGTAAAAAATGTTTTGTTAGGCATACTCTCAGCTTTCCAACGAGCTAAAGAAATTGAAATTTGGTTGAACCGTTTCCGAGATATGTCGTTTTTACCGAGACTACCTCTGGTCGCCGCGTGCCCGCCTCCAGCCATTCGTAGGAAACTTCGAATTTCCTGCGCTCGGGAAAACGTGGGGAGGAGCGGGAGGTGAGGGGGATTTATTCCAAAAAGAATGGCACGACTAATTTCAAACTTAGAGGGCAGCATTGCACACATTTCATCGAGTGTTACCCGCCGGTCATCTTCGATGATGTCTCGAATGGCAGCTATGGCTTCATCATTTTCCCTGGCACTACTCGGACGGACGGCCCGACCGCTGTTCATCGTGCACATTTTCCCGGCCATTCGAAAAATCCCTACACCATCTACGCACCATTGACTCTGACATACACGAATCACCGTACACAGAACAGAGTTGGGTATGAATATCCTTTGCCGTATACTTTTTCGCTAAAAAAAAAAAAAAAACGAATGACTGCACGCACTTCACAATCAGCCACGTTTTGCAACGGTAACTCCATGGTGACACGCACTAAACTGACTGATTTTCAGTGATGTGCTAATCATGGTTAAATCGAGAATTTATTTCAATAGAATCAGCATCAGGTGCGTAAGAAGACAGGAATTTCCCCTAGTATCCTTATCAAAGATACCAGGTTTGAAGACAATGCGAGATAAGCAGAGGATCTCGAGCGCTTGGCCTAAGTCCACTTCGCTATCACGAGGCGGGCACGCGGCGACCAGAGGTAGTCTCGGTAAAAACGACATATCTCGGAAACGGTTCAACCAAATTTCAATTTCTTTAGCTCGTTGGAAAGCTGAGAGTATGCCTAACAAAACATTTTTTACGAAATTTATTTTTCGTTATTAGTTTTGGAGATATACGACCGCGGAACTTACTTTTGAGACGCCCCTCGTACTTTTTCTTAATTTTTTTTCTTTCACATTCTTGTACGTACTTTTGAAACGCCGTCTTCATTTCGAAGGTTTAAAATACAAAATGTGCTTGGAAGTTTCGGAAAAATTACCCCCACTGCACACTGTCTTGGTTTTGCTTAAATTTAGAAACCTAAAACCGGAAAAATGACGCGTTAGACCATTTTCATAAACTTGCTAAGAAAAAAAAAAGCCAAGATTCGCACGAATATCATCCCTTACAACGCACCCACCAGTCCAATTGTTTGAATTTCCAAGATGATGAAATGACTATGATGTTACTTGATGGTTACTTTTGTTTCTGTTGAACTTAGATGGATGATTATCGGTATCAGATTATGCAGATCAGAGATTATTGCCCAGGAAAGTCTCGCCTTAGTCCTCGCAGATCAATCCATGACGCGTCATGTGAAAGTCAAATGAATGCCTTAAGGAATCTTAACGCTGAAGAAGGTAAAAGATGCTCTGGAGCTCATTCTCCAAGTTGTCGCAGAAAGTTTTTGTGCAGACCTTTTCGATGCACGGTTAAAGTCATACAACCTTGGGGAGATGAAACAGTGACCATGGAAGAGTGTCTCAGAGTCATGAGGGAGAATTATGAAGCAAATCGAATCGGCGGGAGTCGAACCAGCAGTCGAGGACCAAGTCCATCTGCGAGTCCATCAGGCTCACGTTCAAACGCCAGTCCACCACCACAGTGAGCCAAATTGAATTGAAGGGTGTTAAAATTTTGCATAACAATTAACTGTTAATAATAAATAAGCAGCTGGTCCTCAGCTTTTTTATGGTCAAGAATCCCCAGACATGAAGCAAGACTTTGGCAACATTTTAAAAATATGTGTAATCTTGCCAAAATTTTGCACTTCTCGCTAAAGAAGAAAAAAAAAGCCGAGAAAAAAGTTTCTAAAGATTTATTATTATTATTATTCTTTTTTTTTAAATATTTGAAATTTATTTTTTTAAAAACGGTTTGAGCTCACACATATTATATATTTTGAGTCTCGGGTTCTGACACAGTGACACGTAATGTTACCTGCTTCCGAAATGCATCAAGTCACATCGGTGATTGGTTGGTTATAGTAACGCGAGTCGATACTCAGTGCGAACCGCAACCCCTTATCGATGCGTCTTGATGCATTTCGGCAGCAGAAACAGCTACTTGTCAGTTCGTCAGAACCCAACACTCATAATGCGTGAGCTCTAAAAACTACTTTTTTTAATAGAGAATTTTGGAAAAAATTCAATAATATTTGCAAAAATGGGTTTTGGTGACATTTTTTGAAAAAGAAAGTCTTCAAGAGGACCTGTCATATTAAGGGCCAGTTTCTGCCCCTCCCCCCCTTTTGGAAATAAATTAAAAGTATGAAAAAAGGGTGGAAAACCGGGGATTGCGTGTGCGCGGAGGTTAAATTTAACAGAAAATATCAATCAAAGGGATATTTATAATTGGTTTGTATACCCTATTTGTGTATGAATGAATAAGACTAGTTTTGCGATTTTTTGGAAAAAAACGGATATTTTTCATTACAAAGATGGAACTTTAGGTATGAGCACAAGAGAGTGATAGCCTGCTTTAAATATGTTTTTCCCTGCATCAAGGTACGTCTTATTTCTCCGAGAAAGCTGTCACTCCCTTATGTTTATAGGTACCTAAAACTTAACTAATTAGCCGGAATAGCGACTTGTTTCGCCGTTTTTCCCGAAAACCGCAGTACTGTAGGCCATATTTCTCCACAAAGCGGGTCCGTACAAACAATAATTATAAGTACCCCTTTCATTGATATTTTCTGTTAGATTAGACTTCCAAGCAAAAGTAATCCAGTTTTTTCATCTTTTTCCAGACTTTTAATTTTTAACCAAAAAGGGGCAACAAATGGCCCTTTGTAATTGGACAGGTCCTTTGTCGGAAATATTTTGAAAATATTATTTTGGCAAACAATTTCCATGAGCATTCACGTAGTTCAAAAAAAATTATTGAAAGGTTCAGGAATGGGTTTCGGCAAGACTGGCTGGATTTAAAACATGTCTTTAAAATGTTTCTTGCATACATGGACCTCCTCACAAATTAATGATTATGTTTTGCTTTTATATAATTGAATCGAAGTTATTTGTTTCTCATTCAACCCATTTTATTGTTTTGGGCTCTTTCTGTATCCTGTTAGTAGTAAGCCTTCGATAATAAGGCATGCATCTAGTGTGACGAGGTGCCTGCATGTTGACGAGATCTCCACGTTAGTTATTAAGGCTTTTAATTCCTATATACTCATTGCACAGATCCTCTTCATTTTCACCCATTGGCAGGTTTGAGGGGACTTTGGCCCCTTCCCTTTTCAGAAATCTGGTCCAAAAGAGAGTTTTTTGTCTTCTTTTGTGAAAAGCAAGAAATTAAAATACCTACAATCATACACTTTTGAAAAGCGCTCAAGGGGGTTAGTGAAAGGAAACCACCAATAAGAAAATTTTTGAGCAACAAGAAAAAATAAATATCGCATTTCCAAGCTTTCTCCCGCACTTCCTCCAAATTGATCCATAAAATCCTCCCCATATTTTCACCAGTTCCTATATCCTTATGGAACGGCTAGACCCTTACCCATCCAGTGTTGGAACAATCATTTTCCCACAACAAATATTCGAGGAAGTTCAAAATGCGAATAATGCGATAATCGAGGGATTATACTCTGTTCGGGATAAGAAGTTCGATTACAAATACAAATAGAATACACATTTTTAAAAGTGGGTCTGCGTCAAACTTTGAACTTCGATTTATCGAAAAAAGATATCGACTTCCGGTTTGTGTCAAAAGTCTTGGAATTTTATTATCTTTCCAAGCATCTGATTAAAATCGGGGATCCTCATTTGTAGTCTATAGTATTGGATTTAAGGGCGGTACTTCCCCCTGGGAATCCACCCCCCAAGGGTACCCCCTTGAAAGATGTCCCCCTTGAAAAAACCGATGGACTTTTATACGCATTAATTGAAAGCTCTTGTATAAAGAGAAACTATTCAGCGTCTATGAACAGTCAAAATATTGATTTGGGCGGAGGTTATATGGGGCTATAAAGATTTTGACTTTAGGCTCCCCTCCCTCCACCTGTAGTGGACCAAAATTAAAGAACAAGGCGTGTTTAAACGTATCTTTCTCAAAGGTCTATCGACCCTGAATTTATGAGGTTTTTTGAGGATAGCCCATTCCTGATGGGAGTTGGATCAACCTCTTTCTGTTTTGCGATGGGTGCCACAACGCATGCCCTCAAACACTAAATAGCAAATAAATTGTAATGAACAAAATTACAATCATATTATGGCACGCTTTACCAATACATAAATTGTATTGGAGATCCTCTGCTTTTTCTTTTTGTTTACCACTCAAAGCTGGCAATATAGAACATTCGAATTGTCTAATGTTTCAAAATCGGATCAGCGAATCAAAACTTTTGAGAAAGATACTCTACAATGGCATCGATGGTATCGACTAAGCAGAAATTACACACCTGAAGTTTTAAGAAATCGTGCAGAGGGTGTTAGCTTATATGCAGGGTGTTAAAGAAAATAGGTTGCCATCAAATCATCTCGTAAACGGTTTCGAATTTTGATAAACGCTAAAACAAGGGTTTAGTACTTTTAACCCATGGGGTCCCGGGAGTCCACGCATTTATTCAAGCGCGATGTATATAGTATGGCATGAAGGTGCAGACAAAGAGCTTCCTTTTGATGTGCGACAAGCCAAATTTTTGTGCCAAAATGTGCGAGGCCCCATCACACCCAAATTTTCGGGATTCCAGGGGTTCTGCGCAAAAATTTTCAAATGCAAGTGTGGCTTGTGATACATCATTCCAAATGGTCTTTGAAAGAGAAAAAAATATTGCCATTCAAAAGTCTCCAAGCCTATCCCTTTCAAAATAGTGATCATTTCATGATGTGGGTCCTCTGAGAAGAACCGTCAGAAAAAAGTCTCAAAATTGAGAAATACATAGCTAAAAAGACCTTTAAAAAGAAAAAAAAGTGCGCAAACCTCTTATTAAAGAAGCAAAAAAAATGAGCTAATCAAACAAATGCGAAGAAAAAGATCTTCCCAAACCCTATAGTCTTCAATTAAACAACCATCCGTTCATTATAGTATTTCTTGAACCCAGTTAACAATACATTTTCTAAAACTGTGATAGGTACATTAAGTACAATCATTATATTTACACTCAATTAAAACAATAGCTAAAGAAGAAAAAACCATACCGGCTTAGCCTTTTCTTTTCTATGGTCCAGCAACTACTTGCTATTTATATTCTCAAACTTTAACTGAACGATTACAGACTATTTAAAAGTTTAGTATCAAACATAATGTAAACAAAATGACAGTCCCATTGTGGCACGTTTTATCAATACATACATTTTATTGGAGTTTCCCTGCTTATTTTGTACACGGAAAAAAAAGATTAGCGAAAATAACCATACTGATACCCTGGTTTTGGCACCTGCTAGATGTTATGGTAAACATGACCAGAAGTATGGTACATTTACCGATACTTTGAGTAAATTCGACATGCAATCAGGTAACATCACCTAGTACCTAGTCAAAACATAGTATACTTCTGGTTAACATTACCATAACATCTAGAAGGTGCCAAAATCAAGTATCCGTATGGTTATTTTCACCGTAGTTTTTTTTCTGAGTATTAGCTGAGAGAAATGACTTGATACTTTGTGAGTAGTAAAACACGACTGCTGAAGGGCTCATACGGATCAGGATTCGTAACAAGAGCTGGGAGCCGGCGTTCTCTAGCGATGAAATGATGAAGCTTCAGAAGAGACTGAGAGCGAGAAGGCGGAAAAGAGTTGGACGGATCAGTCAAAATCCAAAATCCGCCGCAACGGCCTTCCCGACTCCTCGGCAACTCAGAAAACTAGGCTGGAAGACAAGCTTTTAATGGACAGAGCTGAAACTATACCGAGGCTTCTGAATTTGTGTAGACCATGATGTTCTAGTTCCAAACTGATCAACGATCCATGAGAGGCCAGTTTGTCAAAAAGTATGATTCCTCCTCCAAGCTTCGGACTTTCCTCCGTGTCCAGATTTTTGGTCAGAATGAGAATGGCCATGGGTTGGTGATTAAACGTACCTATAGTTGTTAATTTTAAGCTTGCAGATTCGCAAAAGTTTGCTACTATACCTTAGGGAGAACCCATTCTTGTGCCAAATCACTTGAAAATGCAGTTGAGAACATCGAAAAGTTCCAAAATTGACTCACTAACTCCATTTCACTTGACTCGTCTAAAATGGAAATAAACTATAAATATGGCCCCTTACCAATATTCAGGGTGTAACGAAAGCTACTCCCCTCTCTCAACTTGTGAACCGTTAGTTTTTTCAAAAAGTGCTAAACACGTGTACCCTTATTTTAACCAAAGTTTCTTTTAAGCGTCATAAAAATTTTGGGCTTCCCTTCTTGGAGGTTTTTGGGGGGCAAGTTTAATTTTTCCAAAAAAGATAGGGGGTGGTTTGATTTCAGGAATAGATTTTTTAAAGTGCATGATGTTGTTCAATAAAACTGAGGTCGCACAAACTGTCATGGACGCACGCATTTGCGCACAGTAGGAATGATGCCTTGATTTTTTGGATTATCGATCATATTATGGATCACATTTTTTTTTTTGTTCGTAGAAAAATTAAATTAAATTAAAATAAATTAAATTGAATGGAATCGAGTAATCCCACTGAATCAAATAATCGTATTGAATCGAATCAAATTAAGTCCCATCGAAAAATAAAAATGAAATATAGTAAAAAATGAAGCCAGGAACGAAAAAGTTCAAAATAGTAGTGATGCTTTGTTTTTTTGGCCTATTGATTTTTGGTTTTTGGGGCAACTTTTTTCCGTGGAAAAAAAAAAATCAAATCAAATTTGAATTGAATCGAATCGAACCAAATTAAACTAAATTTGATTGAATTGAATTCATTTAAATGATACACAAATGAACAATGTTAACTGACTTGAATTGAAAACGAGTTTTTCACAGTGTGTTTGAATGCAGGGATATTAAACATGTTAACTTGTTTTACTTCTTCTTTGTTTCCGCTTCCAAAATGTATACGGCTCGCCTATTTATGTGCGCAGTTCAACTCTCCACTCAGCACGATTTTCCATCGGGGTATTCAAGAACGATAGTCTCCTGCCTCCGTGTCAGTCCATTTTAGATGCATTTACCCCGAGCGAAAAAGAGTGGGCAATACCTATGTATATTGTATATCCACACTCCACAGTCGACGCTAATAACGAGCTTTTTGACACATCGGATACCGATCAGTTAACTTTCCATTCGAGGGTGTCGATAGCTCTGTGATATATGCATGCTATGCTGAGACGGTGTCGTGTTCACACGGTGCAGGTGCAATATAGACATCATTGTTGCCGGATTGGACAGCCGGATCATTGAAAGTATTCACATTTCGAATATTTCTATGCACCATAAGGCAACCATGCTCAGATAGCTCGATTCGTGACCGGAGATAGCAAACACTGATTCCATTTTCCATTTCCAATCGTTTAATTAAAACATGTAATTTTGCAAGGCTCGCCAGAGTTGCTGTTTTGAGTACCTTTAATGGCGTTTTTTCATTATCACCGATGACTCCTTGGTTTAAAAAAAGATGACACAGTACGAAGCAGTGTATGACTGTAATGCACGAAACTACTCGAATCAGTAATCTTTTCTGAATCGGTGGGGTCCCGGTAAATTGTAAGCGCGTGTGTACATAAGCAGCCGAGTGTAGGTTCAGCTCGATATTACAAGTAGGAGCTGGGAGGTCACTCTTACCAATTATTATACATTATTTCGGCTTTTTCGTAAATGCTCCATCGAGTCCACTGATGATTTTTTTCGAACTATCGCAATATCCGCAAATGGGTCTGTAGCAAACTTTTTCAGCAGCGTTATAGAGAGCCGATTCCAATGTAAAGTCGCGTTAAAATTATATTGAAAGCATCAAAAAGGCTCAAAGTTCACTCACAAATTCAATAAATATGCGTTTACCAAAATTCAATTTTACCGGTTGAATGGGGGGAGTCCGGAGTCCCATATCGCAACTTTCTATGGTAAGATGAAAAGTGATTCATAATACAGAAAGCTACAATTAGGTTGGGCTTTTAAGGGTCATTCAAGGTTATAAACTGTCCCACCCGTCACATTTGAACATTACTTTTTTTTTATTCTCAAACCGTTGATTTTTGCTTGATTATTTTTAAGCGATAAAAAGAGTAGGATGTCAGTGTTACTCATTTCTTCGCTGAAAAATTGAAACGAATAAAATTGTTTTAAAAATGTGAGGGCTGGGAAACTTGACCTGGAATGACCCTTCCCCATTTTGACCCGCTCATTCGACCGTCATCTTTGAATGATGTTAAACGTATTTATTGAGTTTGTGATTGGATTTTGAGACTTTTCAATGCTTTCAATTTTCACGCTTTGTTACATAGCAATTGATCCTTACTTTAAATATGTGAATTTTTTTCGTCTAGAAAAATAATACTATATTGCTGAAAAATCCCAAAATTAGTTTCCGAGATAATTGGTCTAAATTTACTGCAATTTGATCCAAAGAAAACACAACAAGTTGATCAATAATGTCCCAATGGGCATATGTACACGGGTTTAAACCTTTCATACCGTCCATAATCTTAACTTTTACACGGAAAAAAGATTAGTGAAAATAACCATACGGATACCTGATTTTGGCACCTGCTAGATGTTATGGTAAACTTGCCCAGCAGTATGGTACATTTACCGATACTTTGAGTAAATTCGACATGCAATCAGGTAACATCACCTAGTACCTAGTCAAAACATAGTATACTTCTGGTTAACATTACCATAACATCTAGCAGGTGCCAAAATCAGGTATCCGTATGGTTATTTTCACCGTAGTTTTTTTTCCGTGTATGAATGAGGGGGGGAAGTCAATAACATGGCTTTAGTCCTTACTAAGTAGTTCGTTTGTGATTGACGCGAAAAGTTCTTCTCCCCTAAAAAAGTCACATGCCTGTTCAATCATTCTATTAATTTCCATGCTTAGGTATACGCACACGTCTATACGCGTGTGTTCCAACTTGGGCTTGGTTATGGATTCTGAGACATACTGTATTTCAGAGCCACTCTATTACCATACAATCAAAGAGAACTGAAATGAAAAATTTAATAGTTTATATAATGTCGTTCAACGAGAATTTATGTGACCCTCTCTAGGGCGCTCTTCTACATTTACCCGAGCAGGAAGATTCTTGATTTGAACAAAGTATAATCTGTTTTAAAAATGTACCTCCTCAATCTTCAATCAATGTGAGTTAGCAGCGATTCGCAAAATGTTTGATAAACTCTTGAGGCAACATTGAAGCAGCTCTTAAATTATTTCAAATTTTCCGCGGGATATCGCGTCAAGTTAAAACACACTCCGCTGTCTGTCCATAAAGCATTCCTCTTCAGAGCTCCGCACAGTGGAGCAGTAGCGCAACGAGAGTTTCTTCATCTCTCTCTTTTCTCCATTAAGAGCCGTATGTTAGACAAGGATGGACGAGAGGATGAAACCCCCTCTTTCTGTCCTTTTCCTACTCATACATTCAAATGGGAAATGAAAGAGATGGAAGAGATTCTGGTTGCGCCAATGATTCACTATCTCTCTCTTTACTCCATTAAAAGCCGTATGTTAGACAAGGATGAACGAGGGGATGAAACCCCCTCTTTCTGTCCTTTTACTACTCATACATTCAAATGGGAAATGAAAGAGATGGAAGAGATTCTGGTTGCGCCAATGATTCACTATCTCTCTCTTTACTCCATTAACCCTTCACTGCATGAAGTTCCACCGGTGGAACAAATTCTTCAAACGCTCATATAAAATACAGGTTTTGAGATATGCCTTTGGCGCATGGTGGGTCAACGCGGGAGAAGGTATGTTTTGAGCTCACAAAAAAAAAAAAAAAAAATTGGCTGAAAGAAAACATCATGCAGTGAAGGGTTCGTGATCGAAATCATGTCAGGGGGGAAATTTGCCTCCGTATTCAAACTGCCCACATTTTGATTATTTTTATAAAGTTTCCAGCATTGGCTTTTTGAAAAATCCAATTAAAGTAAAAAAAAAAAAAAAAATTAAAATTTAAAAAAAAATAAATAAAAAAATTCCCGCCATTTCTTACGGTGTTATATCACTTGTAAAAAACGAGTAAAAAATAGAAAAAGAGAATTTTGACCGAAAAAACCGTCAAATTATTTTTTTCACTATTTTTCCCATGTATTTGACCACGTAATACATTGAAAAATCCACATTTGCTTGAAAAAAAAAAAAAAAAATCATGCAGTGAAGGGTTAAGAGCCGTATGTTAGACAAGGATGGACGAGGGGATGAAACCCCCTCTTTCTGTCCTTTTCCTACTCATACATTCAAATGGGAAATGAGAGAGATAGAAGAGATCCTGGCTGCGCCATGCCAGTGCAGTGGAGCGAGGTAATGGAAGAGGCCGGACATGGCGAGGCGACTATATAAATGCGCATATCTTTGTTAATATGCAACTTAAAAGTTTGAAAAGGGTTTCGTTAGTTTTATTGTAAAATTTCCTACAAGAATCACCCTATATAATCTGTTTTTTGGCCGTAAAAACATTCACAATTTCATTTTTTTTTCATTCATTTTTTTTTTTTTTTTTTTTTTTTCATTTTTTCCAACCCCTCCCATTGACTCACTTCACTGTGCGCGGTGCACCGCTGCTCCCGTGATGGCAAGATTCCTCGCTACGGCTTTTAGACGACGAGTAGTCGTCAAACTTCTAAGGAAAAACTCTGGCAGGTTTTGTTTGAAGAGAAAAGAAAGAGGGATGAGCTTTCAAAAGTTAAAAATTTAAACTTTCAATAAAACCAACCGAGAAGTCTTAAAAAATGACGGAGCGTCATACACTCGCTGTATAATTGAATCGTTTTCTGTTGGAAGATATACAGTAGCAGAGCAGCCGTTTCGTGTATAATTGATGGAATTTTGGAATTCACCGATGATTCTACCGGTTAAGAAAAGATTACACAGTTCAGTTCAGTGTATGACTGTACTGCACGAAAACACTCTGATCTGTCATTAATCATTGGAAACGCCGTTGGATTATTAAAATATCCACAAGTTTCTAAAATCCATCCACCAGTTGAGAAAAGATTACAGATGCGATGCGAATATTTCAGTGAATTACAGTCAAACACTAAAAACTGAACTGTGTAATCTTATCTCTCCCGTTGGAATCATTGGTGAATTCAAAAAGGTCATTAATTATATGTAAAACGGCAGCTCTGAATAGCACAGTCGGGGTTTTTACAAGAGCCAATATTATACAGGGTTACGCAAAGGTAAGGTCCTTTTGGATTCAGCCTTAACATTTACCCCGATTGAGATGAAAATGTGCAGTTTGCCCCATTCATAATTTGTCGTTTAGTTCCAAACAGTGCTTACTGCACAGGTCAATTTTTTGACCAGAAAACGGTGTTTTTTATTTCGTGAAATACTGGTAATGAATCGATTACCACAGTTTTACTGTAATAGAACTAATAGAAGCAGTGATTCACAAAAGTTGCGGCTTGAGCGGTTTGGCAACCATATTTTTTGCTACTTGAATCTATGAAAAAATATCGATTTCTCAGGGACTCACAATCAGTGAATCCCCTGAAGATCGATTATTTTTAGTAGGATTAAATGGAGAGACGCACGAACCACCCCCATTGCACGAACCGTCACTGATAAACACATTTGTGTGCTGTTCCCCTCAAGGAAAAAATTCTTTCTTTTCGATTTCCTCTAATTTTGTCTCAAATAACGCACGAAGTTCCAGCTCAGGAACAAATTAATTTTTTCAGGCATTGCTATTTTTTCATGCCCCCCCCCTCTTTAATTGCTATCTTTTTCCGATAAAAATGTTTTTAGTTAAAAAAAAAAAAAAAAAAAAAAAAAAAAAAAAAAAAAAATCTGGCAGTGAAGGGTTAAATATTCAAGTTTCATTTTTATTTTTTACTTCCTAGATTCGACGAAAACAAATAATCGTGATAAAAGCTGTGATACATTTTTTTGTTATTCTTAAATTTCTTCCGAGATTTTACGACCATAATAATTCGTGATAATTCATTGATACAGCAATCTCTTTCATTACATTGTTGCCAAGTATCACAGTTAAATGTAGATAGGATTTTCCATACTGCGAAAATTCTTAGTTTTTTCTTGCGCAATAGACCCGAAAGTCCGGCATTCACACGTCGCACGTCGCAAAGAAACGACGGCATTGCCTCGTTTCTCTATCGCGCAACAGTCATCCCATTTTTCCCCCACGAAATTCTTGGAATTATAGCACAATCAGTTGATCTCGATCACAATACAGTTTGAGGACAGGTAGAGACGAACTCAAGGAAATGAATTGCAAGGATTGTTAGTACGGCTGGCGTTTTGCGGATCTTTAATGGGCATTATACAATACAATCCATCATTGATTTAACCGGTTGAAGGAAAGATTACTGATTTGAGTATTTTTATAAGTCATTGTTATATTTCTTGACTTATATTTGTAATCTTTGTTTCAACTGATGAATCACCGCTGGATTGTAGAATGTCATTAAAGATCCGCAAAACGGCGGCCCAGCGCAGCGGGCCGCGATTATTTACTTCATCGTTGAATTGATCGTTAAAACTGTCTACGAGTGATGCTATTGGTCGAAAATTTTAAAACTTGGCTGTTGCTATGGTAACCATCGTTAAGAGTCTCGTTTTATAAAGGCTATTCATGAGTAACCTTTAAAAAACGGACACTATAACGACGGTTACCATAGCAACTGCTAAGTTTTACAATATTCGGCCAATAGCATCACTCGTAGACAGTGGCGGCTCGCCTAAGGAGGCAAGGGAGGCTGTGCCTCCCTAGACATTCAGAGGGAAGAAAAAAAACGTCGACAAGACAGTAACGAGAGACAACATATTAAAATTAGGCAATCACAATGTCCGTGACTCTAAAACTTGAGTCAATCTTCACTAGGAGAGAGCGCAAGAGAAGAAAGTTATAAGCGGGCAGGGAACGAGATTTCAGAGTCGCAAAACGACAGCAGTCAGCAGTGCCAGAGTCTGTGCCTCGTCGCCTCGTCGAGAGGCACAGACTCGAGACGGTCGAGTCAGTCAAGGGGTGTCGGCACACACACACTCACACAACCAGCAAGGACTATGCAGTGTGCACGCACTAACGAAGGTATCGGAGGCTGCTATCCTCCACGACTCCGCAGCGTTGCCGAGCCAGTAGCCGGTAAAACCTTCATGTCAGTCGCCGGACCAGCCGCGCTGTTTGTTTTTGTCTACGTTTATCGGTTTTCGGGTGTGTTCACCCCCGGCCCCTTGCTGTGGGGGGGGGGGGCTAACCTGTCCCCCAGGACCCCCCCCCCCCCCCCCACGCCTCCACTATACAAAGCCCACGAGCCGCCACTGCTCGTAGACGATCTTAACGATCGGTTTAACGATGAAGTAAATGATCGGCCCACTGATTGTTAGTCTATCATCCTCTAATTTTATTTAATCGCGCAACAACTCGCACAAAACCCCGCACAGTTGAATGAGTCAATGGCAGGGTTCGGTCATGAAATATATTATTAAAAATGCTAATTTTTTGGGTTTTTACGTTCGCGAAATACGTTGTAAGTGATGATTCTTGCAGACAATTTTACAATAATAATATGACATCACATTCAAACTTCCATACGTTGCGTATTGACGTATAGATACGAGCATCTATAAAGTTTACATAGGTATTCCATGTCGGGCCTCTCACATTGACTTCCACTGTGCGTCAGGATTAATCTTAAAGCTCCGTTGCTTTTTCAAGAAAAGATTCATAAAAATAGAAAATACAAGGATTCTTTTTTTCTTTTCCTCCCAGAAGACCGAAGAGAATAGAGCCTATAGAAAAACACTCATACCCAATGAATCCAGTTAAAAACATGTTTTCTGGAAAACCGTCTCACCTGTAACAAAAAAAGAAATGAAAAAACAATTAATAATTATTAGAGTACTAGGGGGGCCTCGCCCCTAGCCGCGACGCGGCCCAACCCTCAGAGGCGCTTCGCGCACTTTATTGTTATTAATCAACATGCAAAATAAAATAGGGGTATAAAATTGAGAAAAAAGGTCAGTTACGCAAGACAAAATAGAAGTGACCAGTCCAAAGACAGCGGGAAGGGGGGTCAAGGGGCCGCCGCACTATGGTCCAGAAGTCCGGTTTAGGAAGACATTAGTTTGCATTAAAATCGCCCAATATCTTGAAAACGGCTCATCTGACATCAAAAATGGTTATTACAAAAAAGATAGAACGTAAACCGTTTTAACTTTTTTGTGATAACCATTTTTGATGTCAGATGAGCCGTTTTCAAGGTATTGGGCGATTTTAATGCAAACTAGTGTCTTCCTAAACCGGACTTCTGGACCATAGTGCGCCGTGCCGATCGGGCTGGCGGAGCGGAGGAGTGAGAAGGCTCTCCTTGACCTCTCGGCTCTTGGCCCCTCGCCCCCAACCCCCCAGGGGCGGACTGGGAAAAAAAGGCCCGGGGTGCTGGGGCCCGGGATTTGGAAAAGGGGCCCGCATAAGGTACTGGCCCAGAGGGGAGGGGAGGGGAGTGGACATGTAGGGGCCCGGGGTGCCGCAGCACCCCGGCACCCCGGGCCAATCCGCCCCTCCCCCCCACACCCTGTCGGCACGTCGGAAATTAGTCACAGCACTTCCTGGCGTACACACAGAAATGCCAGAAAATAAAACAAATCTGAAGATTTGAAGATTTTTGAGAGCATTGGGAGAATCTCGAGGTTTGGAACAACCAGCCCTTAGCTTTTTATACTATAGTAAGATACACATGCGGAAGAGCACACGCATTTTAAATATTGGGCCTCGTCAAGAGGCGTGGAGCTGCCGAAAAAAACTTCAATCATGTTGTGTCAATTGGTCATCATTGAGGAAAATTGCCCTTTTAATTTAACCGGAATTTCGTCAGTGGCGGCTCGTGCAATATGGCAAAAATGCTTTTCCTCCGTTTGAATCTATGTGTAACACTCGATTGTTGGTGAGTCAATGCTTCACTATCAAATCGATTGTTTTACATAGAATCTATAGTAGGAAAACATTGTTGCCAAATTACACCGAGCAGCCACTGAATTCCGTGTAGGAAAGTATCAAACAGAATTCTTGTGGAAGTAACGGGAATAACGGTTACAAATACCGAAATTCCCTTTTAAATTAACCGGAATTCCGGTTACCTTTGACAAAAATTCTGTTTCGTACTTTCCTAAACGTTATTTATTTATTGTTATTGTATCTGGACACTTTCCTATTAGTTTGAAAGCGAAAAGCGTTATTTCGCGACGTCCCGATCCTCTGAACGCCACCATTTTTTGAAAACAAATGTTTGACGTTTTTTCGGTTATTATATTAATGACATCAAAGGGAAATGAAGCATCTTTCTTTAATATGTAGGATTCAAGTCCAATAGTTTTTATAGTACTACTGACAATGAGAGTATGCAAACATTTTTCTCTGACATCGTCGTATTTTCCGCTTTGTTTGACCCCAGCATCGATTACATGTTCATTCGTCTGATGAAAAAACTTGACCAATAAAAACGGTGATTTCGATCAAAAATAAGTTATCGGAGGGTCATTTTGGATGTAGTCGTGGAAATGAGTCACAGAGGTAAAAAACGGGAACATGAACTTTAGTCACTAGGATTTTAAGGGGTTTCCTCTCACTACTCAGAATCATTTATCTATTTGTTAGAAAAATTATTTATTTTCTCTTTTCCTCACTTTTTCTCTCTCACCCATTCCCTCTCTCACCCATTCCCTCTCTCACCCATTCACTCTCTCTCTCTCTCTCCCTCTCTCTCTCTCTCTCTCTCTCTCTCTCTCTCTCTCTCTCTATCCCTCTCTCCCTCCCCCCTATCTTCCCCGATCTTTCTCTCTCTGTCACTCTCTATCTTTATCTCTCTCTCCGACTCTCTCTCTTCTATATCTCCCTCTTCTTCATTCTCTCCTCTTCTCGCTAGCCTCATTAGATTTCGATGTATTACAAGGAAACTTTTTGAGCAGCCCTCGCATAAGTGCAAGTAACTGATGAAATTAAGAAAAAAGGAATCCGGGGAAGGAGAACTGAGTATAAGTTGGAGCACATACGATACGCTTCCTTTATTATTTGCCTGTCGATGAGTTGAGAGGGGAAAAAGCGTAATATGGAAGAAAAGAGATTGAAAGATGGATAAGAGACACAGGAACGGCATTCGGATGGAATAGGAACGCCGCCGCGCCGGAACAGAGAAGGAGGAACTCATCCCAATTTAATTTGCCACCGATCCCTATATATACCTCTACATTGACGGAGGAACGCATAAAATAAAACAATATTCCCTATTAGCACGTACGACGAGTCAATTTTTATCGGGTTCGGAATCTCTACTGCAGCAATAAAATGGATCCCTGGGATGCTATTTGCTCCTTCCCCTTTCTTCATCCGATACCTCGACGAAGGAAACTCATTTCCTCTGAAATTAGGTGGTGCACTTCCTACGACGACGACAAAGCCTTTGCAAAGGGTTAAAAGGTCGTGATATCTGTGATATACATGTATACAGCAAATTACTTCAGAAAAATCAAGCTTACTTTCGATAATAATAGAAGCAAAGTCTCAGCAGAATGAGGTAAGACCGGCCGGTATGTTAGAATCATAAATGCGATTTGAATGGGAAATGCATCATTGACGGCTTGCTCAGTGCGGCAATAATGGATTCTCTCCTTTAAAACCGTGTAAAAGAACCGATGCTTTTGTGAGGCACCGTGTCTCACCTATTCTTCATATTTTCCCGTTAGTTCCCATAAGTTCAATCAGGGTAACAAAAATGTTTCTTGATCACTCGGTAATTTTAGGGTCCATATATACTACAAGAGTTGCGCCGCATGTCATGTTATTGATCTTTAAAATGGATCACAGAGTGCTCAAGAGACAAAACGAAAATGGTGGATGGTGTCATTTTAAATAATTTAGGCTCCGAATCAAAACAGTAGCGGTCGTTATAGTGAAAGATAAGGTCCTCTGGAATAACATTGGAGGCGTGAAATATAAAATGGGATATGCGCCATAAGATGTTGCAAAGATTGTGCAGTTGTTTCTTTGTCAAAAAGATTACCCATGACGTCCAGTGAAACGAAATTTTCAAATTAAATTTCTCCTTTAATGAATGGTTTTTTCCAGAAAGAAACGACTTTGTAAGCACGTTCAGTATTTTAGTTAATCAAGAAGAAGATGCACAATCTTTGCAACAACTGATGATGATGCATACCTCATTACATATTTCAATGCCTCATTAATGCAGGAGGGAATTCAACAATAATTAGTGTAATAATCACTGTGAATAAGTAAAGTCAACTTTCTGCCATTTCCATTTTGCCTCTTGGGGCTGTCGTGAGCATCTAAATCTGTGAGCAAATCAGAAACGGATTCCAATATGGCACGCAACTCTTCATAGTACACATAGGGACTCTAGATAATTCTAGTGTTAAAATGGAAGGAAAACGAGGTAGGATTAAAGGAGAGGAAGCCAGTTTGTCTACCTGCTTCGCATTTTTCCATCCGTAGATTGCTAATTAATTGAGAAACCTGTGGCAGGAGAAAGCTGCGGAGTGGCTCATATATAAAACATTAAATTCGCTCCTCTCTGTGAGGTGCGCAGACAAAGGAAAAATATACACGAAAGAGAAAGGAAGTAGAGAGCAAGGAAGAAAATAAGCACCCAATTATTATCAACAGACACGCGTATAAAGGAGAACAGCAGCGATGCCAGATGGTGCGGGGAAAAATGAAAACTTCCCAAAAACATTTAAAAACATATGTCTTGTAAAATAATTAACATATATTAATCTGCAGTTATTTGGGAGTAATACCTGAAAAAAGTTAGAGGGTGGAGGACGGAGGTACATTTACGTTTTTGGCTCAGTGTGCGGGTCTTCCATATACTTTACTATTTTTTCATCTCTGGTTGGCCTCTTATGCTTTCGCCGCCATATTAAAAAGTATAAGCTTAAAAATCGGTTCTAGCGCGCTGTCTAAATGTTCGGGTTAGTTTGGTTTTTTCTGAGGGTAAGGGGGAGATATTCCATGGGACTCGAAAAACAAAAAAATAATAAATCATCTTCGAACGTATTAAATTTTTTTCTCCAATCGTCAATTTTTTGGAAAATAGTCTCAAACGTCCGCAAATTGGAGATAAACGATGGAAAAATGTCTGAAACTGTTCAGTTGGATGTTCTCAATAAATTATTATAATAGTTGAACTTCAAAAAAAAGAAAAAAGAAATAACCAAGCCACTACAATAGTGCTGCTCACAGACGTAGCTAGGAATTTGTCTTTCTCTCTCTTCGCCCATTTACCTGCAAGCGTTAGAAAAGGACAGAAACAGGGACTGAAGTCACGTGACAGCCCCTTTATCCACCCTTTTCTAACAAATGCATTTCAATGGGCTAAGAGAGAGAAGGACAATATCCTGGCTACGGCTGTGGTGCTGCTACATTCGGTGGAAAATTCAAATATTTTACATTAAGTTAAATGGGGGAAATGCGCACAATTATACGACAAATAGCAGCCCTACCCTACAGGGAGATCGTTTGGGGTCATTTTAGTTGTTCGTATCAATCGTTGGTCAAATACCTTGGGCCCACAAGGGTTGACGAGATACTCTGTGTGTGGACATAGAAGTTAGGTAGTTTCGGCAACGCAGCATGAAAGAAGGTTGAATGCCTTGGCATTTAATGATAGGATGTGTTGTGTCGTTGACGCTATCCAGGAACTACAGAAATCAATTTCGCTTCGAAACTTCCCCAGGACCCCCGCCCCGCTCCGGCCCAGCCCGGTCCCCCGCGCTCCATTTGTGCTCATACTACTACTACTTAGAACAAAATTGTTCTTTATGAATGTTTCTTCTCCATCTCTTTCTTCTTTCCCGCGTGTCTCTCTTTGCCCCCTCGCTTTTATCTTCCAACGATTTCAAAGCGAGAGAGTTACCAGATACTGTGTGTGTATTTATATATATGTATATACAACGCGGAACAACATTATCGCTCAAAAGAACAACATATTCCAAGGCGCGGAGAGCCGCGTGCGCTCTTTTCTCGCACCCTCATTCAACGATCAAACGATCCGGTGGTTGTTAGCCATTACATTACGAGGGAGTGAGAGTCCACTTTGATGTCGTTCGTCGCTTTCTAATATCCAACCCTTCCCTTCATCTGATAAGTGACAAAAAACAAAACAAAAAACAAATAAAAACGACATTAAAAAAAAAAAAACTGCATCGCTAAAGCATCTAAAAGGACAAACTCGGACGACGGACGTCTTTAGAATTGTTGTCTGTTGGGACTCTTTTAGTCCGAACCAATCGCCCAAGCCTTGCCGTACTCACAACCATGCGTTCTCTTAGAACACACAAGAATGAAAAACACGACAGATTAAAACGACATGGAGGCGATGTCGTGCTATGAGTCCTATACCAAAGTGAGGGAGTGATGCGGACAGTTTGTTTGCTCCTTAAAGGTACACTACAACCTTAAATCAAAACTTGTAATTAATTTAGTGGAAACTGTCGAATTAAACGGAAGTGAAAAGTGTTTTAGAACGGCTATCTGAACTTAGAATTCTACGAACCTTCCAAGTTAGGAAGTTTTGCTTGTTTCTGTCATACGTCAGTTGCTTCATCGAGTAAATTCTTTCAAAAGGAACACATCTCTATTTCTGTGTCCAGATTGCCACTCTAAAGCACTTTCACCTTCAGTTCGAAACAATTTCAAATGTATCTGCCTGAAAACATTTAATTCAAGGTTGAAATTAAGAAGGCAAACAAACCTAGTCATGTCCATAAGAGATTATTTCCGTCAAGGCTGTCTCCGAGCAGTGGCGTCGCGTGCCATCTGGCAACAATGCAACTGCTCCATTTAAACTCATTAAATATATCGAATTTTCCTTGTGCACTGTGCACCCCCTGAATTCGATTTTTTACATGAGTTTAAATGGATAGAGTACATTGTTGCCAAATTGCACGCGACGCCACTGTCTCCGAGGCATTTCAAAAGAACGTCCCAAAACCTCCAACTACGGTTGTTGCTCATTAAAAAAACTGTTTTCATTCTTATAAATCACTATTCTAGCAGAAACTGTACCTACCCTGTACAGAGGCGTGATTACGAACTATCGCACAGTAGGTAATCATTTCTAGTTTCTATCGAGCACGTGTTACTCTCACGTGTTAGTGGGTATAGCTTATATTTTGAGTTGCCACCCCCTTAGAAACTATTACATCTTTTTTACTGAAATTCCGATGAATTTTCAGCTACCGATTGTACATCGTCGCGATTGAAATGCCTATACACTCGAAAAATAAACACAATACACGTGTCTATTTATATTACAAACTTGTAGACATTGTTGTCTTGTAGACAATTTTGTAAAAAAAAAAGTGGACATATTTCAAAAGAGGAAATAATATACTGGGGACATTTACTTTGTGGACATTGAATATGTAGACGTTTTAGAATGTGGTCATTTTTCAAAGTAGACATTTTTTTCGTAGACACATTTTCGTAGACATTTCGTCAGTAGACCAAAAAAGTAGACATTTTGTCCGTAGTCAATATTACTGTAGACCTACTGACTGGAAACCAAGTGCATAATGTCTTCGATCATTGTCTAAGTAGAATTGAGTTACGATATTTCATAATCACTCTCCAGACAGGAATCTCTCATTATAGAGACGAGCATATTTTTAGGGCTGGGAAAAATAGAAGAAACAACAAAAAAGGTTCTCTCATTTGAAGAGAAATGCCACAGAGTTTCATGCTCCCTTTGATAATATAGCAGCCTTTATATGAAGAAGTAAGTTGTCAGGGCTGATTTTGAAAATTTGAAAATTCGCGACCTTTGAAAAAAAAGTGTTAGTTCATTATGATACAAAATTATTGGAACGAAGGACTGAGAAACCCTGCTTTAAAAAAATTACGAGATAATTTCAAAATCTGTTGAAAGGTCATAGATCTTGCTTACGAGCAGTTTAAGAATAATGATTAAAAAAATGAAGAAATTACAAAAATGAAAGGATAGGGTCGATGAAGTGACACAAACAGGAGAGGGGAAAAAAAGAGACATTTTTTCGCTTCATTCTCAGAGCTCAAGCGCACAATAATGCGGTAAGATCGAATAAAAGAGGCCAGAAGTTATAGTGGAAAAAATTCATCAAAAATCATAGTTTCCGACCTTTCAGGCTTACTTTAAAACTTTCCGGCGAATAACTTGTTAGAATTATTCTCTGAGATTAAAATTGGTCTTGAAAGCTCATAACTGATAGATCAATTTTCTTTATGATTTTTGGCCACTTTTTGAGCAGTGGTGAGGCGTGAAACTTGGCAACAATGTATGTTCTCCATTTGAATTCACCAAAAAAGTCGAACGCTTCAGTCACATCGGCGATGACCAGACCAGACATTTCGATCTTTCTAATGCGTTTAAATGGGGAAAAGGGCGTGCCAAATCGCACGCTTCGCCACTGTTTTTGACGATCTCAGACCATTGTGAAGAGTTGGGAGCGGTGCGACATACTAACGGAGAAGTTGATAATACAGCACGATGTGAAAGCGGAATTTGCAAGGATAAGAAGTTTAATTCCTTGCTTCTGAAAGGACGGAAAGATGAAGAAAAAAAACTTGGAAACTTTAAGAGAAAAGAATTAGTTTTACTTTTTCTGGCTCGCTTTGACTAACAAATTATTTTCATATCGTTATTTTTATTAACAAGTTGCGGGGGACCGAAGGGGGGCTGAAGGCGAAAGTAGATGATGAAAAATCCCCCGAAGCTAGCGAGAAAAACATTAAGTGGCGGTAGAAGTTGGAGCATACAATTTTAATTTATTTGTTTTATGTTTTACAAGTTTGTCAATGTTGTGAAACTCTGTAAGAAGATAAAATATAGTCAAGATATCTCAGATATTTAGAGAGGGATTAGTTGTTCACGTACTATTTTCATTAAATGAGAGGGACGGGCGAAATCAAAAGAAGGTTTAGGAGGAAAAATAACCTGAAAATATGATCATCCACCTCTCGTGACTCATAATTACTTGGTATAACATTCTACGTTGTCGTATTGTTAGTTTTACTGAAAAGGGCTTACGGAACGCGAAAGCCCGTGTCACACCTAAGCGAACGCGAACGCTGGTTCGCGTTCGCTCTGGTGTGGTGTGGCATACCTTGCGACGCGACGCTACGTATCCTGCACGGTACATCTACCCGCTTTTGTCCATTTATAATCCATGCATTTTATGTTATTTTTTCCCCCAAAAACGTGAACATTTTATAGTAAGTGCTATTAGAAACCTCTCGTCTTATTTTTTCTGATATTTATAATGTCATTGATTCCTAAATAAAAGAAAGTGGAGCGTCACTTTGTTTATTGTAATATTTATGATTCTGAATTATTACAGAAAATAAAAAAAATTGTTTTTTTTACAGCCTAAACGATGCACGGACATTCATCGGTCAATATGTACCCATTACATCAGTGGAAGTCACATATCAATGACGAAACACTTTGAATCCCTTGCGAAATGCCAAAACGTTCGCCTGCGAATCCGTTGCATCGGATTCGCTTGCGAACGTTCGCGTTCGCTCTGGTGTGACCACTTGCATTGAAATACATGGCGCAGATTTTTTTAGTAGCGTTCGCGTTCGCTTAGGTGTGGCACGGGCTTTACTCGTACCGGTGTACACTGGATCAAAACATGGCTTTTTACGGACATGAACAGTTGTTGTGTTTTTGGATTTTAAAGCATTTCAGTGTTGATATTTTCCTACAAAAATCAAGTTAATCGGCTTTTCCTAAGCTCCAATATAAATGATCTCACAGATTATTAAGTGCTCTTCATAATGTTGATTTTGATTCGTAAAAATGTCCGGGAAATTCCATGTTCCGGTCTACTGTGCGCTGGGGCGTAACTAGAAATCATTTTATCTCTCTCGTTGCCCATTTAAATGAACAGGTGCATAAAAGACAGCAGAACGTGGAGGTTTCCTGTCGATCCTATTTCTGACGAACATATTTTAATGGACGCAGAGAAGGAAAGCTAACTTCTAGTTCGGCTACTTTTTCTTTTAGAAGTGATTTTTTCAATCACTACACTTTCTCTTTCACCCTCCCTTACAGCACCTTATTATATTTTCAATAATTCATGAATAGCGATTTTAAAAAAAGAAATTGGGTCAAAAGGGTCTGTTGCAAATTTTTACTACACTGCGTTATGGAGGGTCAAATTCTTTGAAACATCGCCGCTTGAAAAGGCCTACGTACGCACGCTCAAAGTAGGATCGTCAAATTGACATCGATGAGCCGAGATCCACCACAAAACGGCAGGTAAGCCAACCGTTGCATGTTTGGTTGATGATCCGTTCGTCAAACAACTGTGCAAGTTGACGGCCCGTCAAACTGCAGAGTTTTTGACAATGGCTGGTGTGTCATCTTTTTACCAATCTGCTGTCAAAAAAACCAATAAACCGGCCCATTTAAGAGATGTTTTGGTCAAGGTTATGTTCAAATTTTAGAAATGTCAGGTTGGCAATTTTACTGTTTGCTGTGGATTTCAGCTCACCGGCCGATGCATGCATAGTTATGACGATTCTACTTTGAGCGTGTACCTAAAATCACATTGAAAGGAGCAAAAAGTCTCATAAGCCAATCACAAACTCAACAAATGCTGTTACCATATCCAAAGATGGCGGTCGAATGAACGGGTCACAATGGGGGAGTCCCGTCTAAGTACAAATTTCTCTATAGTAAATTAATATTCTCAGCATAACAAGTTACGATTAGATGGGATCCCATTGTGACCTGCTCATTTGAACGCCATTTATATAGGTATAGCTGAATTTTGTTAAACGCTGTAATAGACTTTGAGAGTTGATTTGGAGACTTTCTGACGTTTGAAATAATGTTATTTTCGAGCGATTTCACGTAGGATTTGACTCTCCACAACGCTATAGCAAAAATTTGAAAACAATTTTTGAATTAAAGTCAAGTTTTGCGTAATAGCGCGTTACGATGGATGCCGTAGATTCTCACCAAAATCTCAATTTTACAGGGAAAAAAGACTAGTAGAATTTGACCATCTGCATGGCTGATTTTGGAGTCTGTCAGAAAGTATAGTAAATTTCACTCGATTACGGTAAAACGTACCGACAGGTTAGCTCAATTTACCATAAAGTAAGTTGCATTTACCATATAATATGGTGAAATTGGCCATCTTTTCTAGCATACGCCAAAATCAGCCTGTGGACGGTAAATTCTATGGTTTTTTTTTTTCAGTGTACCAACTTTTGCTGGGGAAAAACCATATTTTTGGCTCTCCTGAGAAATTTGCAAAAACCATACGTCAAAGAGCCTGCCGAATCTCTCCCATCCATGTACCTACCGCATTCCATTTTTTTGCTGTTTCCACTCACGCTGTTTAGACTTATACGGAAACCTCAAGTCCCCAGTGGCGCACGTTTATTTTCACTCGAAATAAATAGAAATAGACCCGGTGAACACGTACGAAGCGTGTTATTGCTGGAACGTTTCGTTGCTTCGAAAGCTAATGGCGGCTGATAATCGGCTGGTCAAGAGCCGCCGTTTGAGTACTTGAATTTCCTGGGCACGATTCTCTTCTCTTACGACCGCAAAAACGTACCAAAACCGAGCCTGCGAAAGGACTTGGATACCGTCCGTCCGCCCGCCGCACTATGGTCACTAAGGTCATTAAAAATTGGCCAAAAATCAGAAAAAATATTTCTTATCTATTTGTCATTTATATTTTTTTTTAAAATCACACTGAAAAAAATCAATTGTTAAAGCAACAATTCAAAATTTGCTGATTTAACAAAAATTGAAAGTTGCTAAATCAACCAGGGTTTTCTGTTAAGTTAACAATTTATTTGTTGAGTTTACAAAAATAGTGGTTAAATCAACCACATAATGGTGTTCTTTTAACAAGATAGGCATTGCCAATTTAGCAATTTTAAATAGTTAAAAAACAGAACTTAACCCAATTAGTTGATCTAACAATTCAACTTGTTATATCAGAAAAATAAATGCTGATTTTACTTTACTTATTTACAATTCCAGCATAAAAATTGTTATTTTTACTATTTGATTTGCTGGTTGGGCAAAGTTAGTTGTTAAGCAAACAAAATGAATTGCTGATTTAGCATTTATTTGAGTTGTTAATTTAACAAAATTATAGGTTAATTTAGCAAATCATTTCGTTCTGTACTTTTTTAACTATTAATTTTTTTCAGTGCAATTTTAATCAGGGGAAACCTGTGATTAAAATATAACAATTAACATGTCACTAGAATGTTTTAAATTAAGTTTAGAAGGTCGGAAACGATGACTTTTAATGACTTTTATTCACTGATTTTTGGCCACTTTTTTCGACCTCAGATCACTGTGCGACACGATGATCCTTCCATTTTGTGTTTTTCAATTATTGACGAGAATTACACGAGTGCTATATGACGAGTATACAGCCGTAAGGTCTTCAGGTTTGCAATCAAGAGCTTTAAAAAGTGATTTTATTTCAAGGAGTAGGTGTATCCGAGGGAAAAGATTGTTTTTTCGGGCGCAAACCCTTTTGGGCGAAGGGGTAAAATCAGGTAAAAAAAAAAGGGAGGTCTTTTGGGCGAGGAAAATGTGGGGGAACAGACAAATGAAGATAGATGCCACGGGTCTTTTGGGCGAGGTCAATTTGTAGGCTTGGCAACCTTGCATTTCTCCGCAATGCGACTACAATCTTTATCAGACGCATAATATCGAAGATTACGAGGTGAATTTTACTAAAGTTTACTCCATTCGGCGCAACAATGAGAATGAACCACGGAAAGCAGTTGCGCTGATCGAATGGCTGCGGCTGAAACATCATGAAATCAGTTCAAGGCAGGTTCAAAAACATCAGAAAGTTGCCTTTAATACGTGAAAGAGCTTCGTTATTTATATCAGGGCAAACAAATTTAAAATTTTCCATTTTTTACTCAATTACGATCAGCTGTGATTTTTGGCTGTGATACTAGGTTTAATGAAAAATTGAGACAGAATTGCGATGGCGCAGAGATTTTTAAGGTATTTTGTTTTGATACTTGGACTCTCGGGACTGTCAGTCAATCACGATGTATACGAATGTTTTTTCTACAATCATTTTAAAATTCCTCCTCAATTACGATCAGCTGTGATTTTCGGCTGTGGCTGTTTTGTGAAATAGGTTTAATTTTTTTTCCAATATTTTATTTTTTTTCTGTGATAACAATTAAGTTTAAGTGATTTCCAATTTTTCGGACCTGCCTCTTACACTCGACTATTGGCATCATGGCTGTAAATATGAAAATCGTATTTTGTGCATTTTCAACTCGCCCAAAAAGCCCCTTGTTTTCGCTGGATCCCCTCCAAACCCCTATTTTTTAGCTCGCCCAATAGACCTCATGTTCCTCGCCCAAAAGGGTCGGTTTTTACCCGTCCTCGCCCAATAGTCCGTCTACCGTTTTTTCTCCTGTTGCAAAGCAAAATGCACGCCAATTTCAGGACAGCATGTTATGTATAACAATTTTACGAACAGAAAACAAATTAAATGCTGCTGGTTTTCTGTCTCTTTATTACTGAATTAAATGGCCAGACTTTTTGCCAAGTTGCTCTAGAATTAGAAGACTGCAGGCAAAAACTATGTTGAACAAAGCGTGGATACCTGATTTTGCACCGCTAAATGGAATGGTAGTGTTTAAAGTCATATACTTGTTTTGACTAAGGGACTAGGTGATGTTATCGGATTCTGTCGAATTTACTTAAATGCAGTAAATGTACCATACTTCTGGTCAAGTTTACCATAACATCTAGCAGGTGCTAAAATCAGGTATCCGTATGCTTATTTTCACTAATCTTTTTTCCCGAGTGATCAACTTGTTGAACTTGTCATGGCTCGTTCGCAAGTTTTGAGGAATCGAGTTTGATGTTTACATCATTTTTTATAGAAAAATTGACTGCCATTTTTTGTGAGCTTTTCCCTCTCTGTTCAAGCTCTCTTTAAGAATGCAGCTATAGACAATATAAAAAAATAGCCACAAGAAATCCGAAAAATTGTGACAAATGGTCTTAAATCATTTGGGTTTGATGCACTCAATCAAGCACAATACTTACAGTTAAAAAAAAAGAAAAAACTATATGCCAATTCGGTGAAAACTCGTTTTGAATATTTTCAGACCACCCCCTCTCCCTCCACCCACTTCTTGTGCCTGTCGGTCAAATACTTTGAGCTTGCGTGGGTTAAAATGGGCGAGTGTAAGCTGTATGGGGTCTGAATTTATTATGAACGGAGTTTCTTCTTAAGTTTTCAATTAAGAAACGGCTCTAGAAAACTTTGGAACGGTCCGAAACCGCCCACTCGGTGACGCAGCATGAAATTTGGCATCATTTCATTTTGTCCCCTTGAACTCACATCAAAGGTCGAACTCAAGGGTATTCATTGAATACTGAATGGTTCGATCTTTTTCCTGGTTTAAATGGAAAACACACAAACGTCGCCAAGTTGCATGCTACGTTAGTGACAGTGAGTCCTACGTTTCATTTTGAGGAAGGGCGTGGATGAGGGACTTAACCATAAACTGGAACTACGAAGTGTGAAGTTTATACGTTGTTCCGCATGTATCAAGTTCTTAGCGTGCTAAGTCAGATCGGAATTCTCGCTTCCTGACTTAAATCGGCGGAGAAAAAGGACAGTAATTTCTGTTGCAAAATATCCCTCCCTCAACCAAAACCCTCGGTACCTCGCCTTTCTTTTGTGGCTTGGAAAATAGGAAAGGGAGGCAAGGAGGTATACAGGAGAAGCTCAAAAGATGAGGCACAAATCGGAAGAATGAAATATTGATGCTAGGGAAAAGAGCGTGAGAAGAAGGAGATAGAATTGTAGAGAAGAGGGAAGGAGAAGGGAGAGAGGCGAGGAAGGAGTTAGAGCAGACACTCTCTGCTAGTCGAAGAATAAAAATGTTTCCTTTTCTTCTCTCTTTCTCTCCCTTTCACTCTTCCGTTAGTTTCCATGCTTTCTCTCGCTCTATCGCTCTTCTCATCCCTAAAGTTCTCCTTGGCTCGTGCGAGCAACTGTGTTTTTGAGAGCGGAGCGCGGTTGCCACGTGGAGCGATAAAATATTCAAATTGCCATCTTTGACCGGTAAAAAATGTGGAGGTTTGTTAGCGTACTTTGGCAACCGTTTAGGAGAGCGGCGCAATTTTCATCGCCAGAGCGCTTAAATGTACTGAATCGACAGACAAGGCGACGCTGGCGTCGCCTGCGCTTGAGAACGCCGTTCCTCTCCTCTCCGAGTCCTCCTCCTCCCTCCTTCTTCTTCTTCTAGTCTCTTTTGTTTTTGTCTTCCTATAGCTCTTTTAACGGCTCCTCAATTGGTATGTAATAGAAATGTCTGACCCTATCCGGAGTAAGAGAGAAGTTTAAGATTAATTACTGAAAAAAAAGAAAGGTCCTGTGTGACTACTGACTATGTCCATGTAATGAGTTTGTTGTAAGCTTTCGCTCCAGCACTTTAATAATCACCTTAATTCCGTCATGCAGGGACGCAGGAATAATATAGATGGCTACGCGCACTCAAATGTGCCAAAAACTCTTATGTTCGACGGAAGCGGCATTTTAAAAGCGGTTCATCAATTGGAACGGAAAAGAATGCCTGAGTTTCGCTCCGGGGAATTAGATGTATAAGAGCTCAATATGAACTGCATGAAAAATTCTACGATTCTACCGTGACAGTCTTTGCGATTATAAAGTAATTGATGTTGTAAATGTTTGCTTGCGCAATTTACTATCGTTATTAAAGAACAGTTATCAACAGTCGAAAAATTGTGGATGAAATATTGCATCCTCAGAAAGTTAGTGAAAGGTGTCTTACGGGAAAACAATCGCGTGTACCTCTATTTTTCGTTGTCTCGACGCACCTCCACAAACCGAGAGAGGATCTTAAGTTTTATCAGCGTTACTGCCAAATGCACCAGGGATGATTATAAGTCGGCCCAAATTTGACTGAATCGTTCTAAAATCTGGATTTAATATTCGATCTAGACTCAATAACGACAATTTTTACAGTTGAAGTTCTGCCTGGCAAAATAAGTGTCGCCTTTTGATAAGTATCCTTAATTTCATTTAATTCGTTATTCGGGCTCATTTTAATCTCGTACTCGATATCTATTTCACGACCTACACGTGGCCTTTTCCCGCATTAATCTACTTTTGAGTTCGGTGTTCTGAATCTTGTCTTACCCAATCTAAGCCACTATCAATACATTAAAAAGTGAATAAATAAGCCGTCAATTTGCGAGGCGCACAGTTAATTGACTTGTAAAATCTGACCGAGCATAGATTGGGGCTCTTACTAACTTTTGCTATAAGCAATTGAATAGTAAATTATATAAGATAATCCGGCAAAAAGCTACACACGACTCGTGTGACACGAGTCATGGAAGATTCCTGTCTAATTTGTCACTTTCCCCTCGCAAAGACACTGAGGAAAGTTTCAAAATTAGACAGGAATCTCTCATGGTACCTTTGTAGCTTCGTCGCATGGGCGCCCGCAGCGGGGGGCAAGAAGGGGCACCCCCCCCCCGAAATTCAAAAAAGTCAACATTTCACGGTATAAAATGAAAGGAAAAAAGAAAATGCAACGTCAATCAAAGGAATAATAGTTAGCAAACGTCATTATTTATTTATTTTGTAATTTTAACTCATTTTTTGCAAGGAATAGTAGAATTAAACATTTTCCTTGATTATAATTTTCGTCTACTCTCTCTTTATCCATTCTATCAAACACGTCAAAATTATTACTATGCTTTGATAAACCTACCATATGGCTTAGTAATTGTACACCATTTGGATGACAAAAAAAAAATGTCCTTTTTCCCCGGGGGGGGGGGGGGGGGGGGTCCTCCCAGACCTTCCATTGAGGTTCAACAATTTTGCTCCCCCCCTTGGAAATTTTTCTGCGGGCGCCCATGCTTCGTCGTAATTCTACTAACTCTTTCAAGTCACTCTCCGAGTCTATGAGTGATTTTCGTAAATTTTTAAAGTATACTCATCGTCATTTTTGCTGGGTTTTAAGCAAGAATTAACTATTCAATTGCAAGTGGCAAACGTTATTAGTAAAATCCTCATCTCTCGTCAAAAATCAAATATAGTAAAAAAGAGTTTAATAAAAAAAAAATCGCAGCTTTAAGTAAATCAGAATTCAAAGTTTTTGCATAATGTCGATGTTAAATCTTCCCAGAGGTAAAAAACCAAAAGTTGTCACGCCCGGGATCAAAATTGATTCTTTAGTCCCCTGTGTGGCTTCCAAAATACTCGTGATCATTGTGAGGATTTGTAGCACGCAACATTTTTTCCAAGCGAGGTTTATAACCCTTCATCTCATTAGCTTGTGGCATGATCTAATCATTTTGAAGTCGCACACCTGCTAACTCAAAAGACCTTTAGTAAATTGAATATTCAGACAATTTTGCATCAAATGGTAAAAATAGTTCAGCGCTTAAAATAAAATAACTATAGCGCGATGGGTTTAGTGTTCTGCCGAGCTGAGGTAAGACTCCCGAACAAACAAATATTATTTGCGCGGTTTTTACATTGTGACATCATACCTAAATATAGACCCAGTTTATGAAGAGAAACCTCGCGACTATTATTAAAAACACAGCGTTATCAACGCTTTATACCTTTGTACAATTCCGAAGGAAGTGCGAGCAAATGAATAAGTAAAACAATGGTAAAACAATCGATTCGAAAGTTCATCAACAATCGATTGTTTTACATCGATTCAAATGGAGAAAAAACGTTGTTTTTAAACTGCACGAGCCGGCACGGGCACATCTCATATTACATTTTACATTTTGATCTCTTGCACACTTTTGATGCAGAAATAATATGATATTCGGTGACCAAAAAGTGCTCACTCAGAAACACTTAGATATGAACATAAAAACGTCCTGTATCCATTGACAAAGTCGCAAAATTCCCTTTTCAAACCAGGGCTTCGAACCAAACAGAACCGCGAACCGGAAACTGCTCCGAACCGCCGAATATCTGAACCGCAAACCGAACTGCGAAGGCCGTTTTTCCATAAAGTGCCTTGAATCGCGAACCAAATCGCACAAGCTGAACCGGGTTTTAACCGGTTTCTCGAAAGTGGTTCAAGTTAATACGACCATAAACTCTAAATAAGACTATTTCCATAAATTGAGACATCAATCTAAAAAATAAACAGCTGCATAAGAAAAAGTACTGCAAATTCAATTATGTTCTGCTTCTGAGAGCGAAAAAATATTTCAACATGAAAAGCTGCTAAATCGTTTAAAAAAGATGGAAAATGTGAAAGCATGTTTATTAAAAGTATTCTTTTACTTAAATTTGGTTTTAAAGTTGAACTGGTTCGAACAGGTTTAAGACTCGTTGAACCGGTTCGAACCGAGCCCATTGTCCCTGTGGACCCGAACCGAACCGCGAACCGATTTGATTTGCGAATTCTAAACCGTGAACTGATTTGATTTGCGACTTCTGAACCGTGAACCGAACCGAGCCGAAATTGTTACCGGCTCAAAGCCCTATTTAACCCTTAATATAGTCCAAGCCCGATTATCGTTTTTCTCATCTAGTCTATTTCACATTGATTCATTCTTCATTTCGGATACACGCAAATATAGATGAAAATACTACAATAGATAAGGCCTCGTCGGGCGCCTTCAATTCGTCGTACAGGCAATTCCAACTCCGTCAAGTACGAACAGTTAACTACCCTCCCTGTAGAAACGGAGGAGTGGTGTTCTCTTGAACTAATCTGCGGGCCGATCATTTATACTTTATCGTTAAACCGATCGTTAAAACTGTCTACGAATGATGCTATTGGTCGAAAATTGTAAAACTTGGCTGTTGCTATGGTAACCATCGTTAAGAGTCTTGTTTTATAAAGGCTGTTCATGAGTAACCTTTAAAAAACGGACACTACAACGATGGTTACCATAGCAACGGCTAAGTTTTACAATATTCGATTCAATAGAATCACTCATACACAGTCTTAACGATCGGTTTAACAATGAAGTAAATGATCGGCCCGCTTGTCCTTAAAAGGTTTAAAACCTGTCAATTCAAACAGCGCGCTCGTAATTCCTGTACCCAATAGTTGAGCAACTGCTGCGTATATCATCAAGTCCAGTCATCGTAAGTGGTGATTACTTGTATTGATCTAATTAGGCTTCAGATCATAGAGCATGGATCGTAAACGTTTACTCTAAGCTAAGTATTAGTCACATTAAGATTAAACGTTTGGAATAATCGATGCGCTTCAATTTGAACATCGATTAAATCTAGTAATCGGCGCTTACGATGATAGTCCACTCATCGAGGACTGCGTCATTAACTTAATGAATGGTACAGAAATTACGAGCCGGGCCGAGGTTTTGCATCGACGGATTTCAAAGGAGTATTTACGACTAATAAGGAGTGCTCGAAGAAACTAATTTCAGTGTGACATCATAATGCAGTAAAGCGCTTTGTACACGATCAAACTAGGATCGTCAAAGATGTAATCGATGATCCAAAATCCACCACAAACGGCAAGTAAGCCAACCGTTGCATGTTTGGTTGCTGTTATGATGTTCCGTTCGTCAAACGTAACTCGCGACGGCCCGTCAAACGGCAGAGTTATTTGACGATGGATGTTTGTGTCTTCTGTTCACCGATTTATGGTCAACAAAACCAATCAAACCCGTTTTTGAGATGTTTCAGTGAAGTTTATATGTTTGAATTTTAGAAGTGTCAGGTTGGCAATTCTGCTGTTTGATCAAATCCAGTTGAGCGTGTTCGAAGCGCTTTATATCGTTGAGGTATACTTCGATCTAGTGCTTATAACCAACGTAGATTTAGGGCAAAGTTGGACGCAAAGGTCCGGCTTAAATTCATAGGTATAAAAATAACCTCAGTTTGACTCTGATCAACAAAATTCAAGAGGAACTTTGCGGTTTCAATAAGGTTGGATTTTAGTTTATAGGATATACGCAGGGTTTTGCAAATAGGAGTGTGATGTCGATTACACGATTACTGGGTATTTGGTGATTTCCAATCCTTTGGATGGCAATTAAACTTAATCTTTACAGATTTGAAGTAAACTTCAGGGTCAGATCGATTAGATCTAATTCTTTTCCAACATGCAACTAATATGACTTGTGAAAAATCAGCCCTGATTACCGTAGAAAATTAACCTCCGAAAAACGACGAGAGTAATCGATTACCACCCCTATTTACCCAACTTTGAGGGTACGCGATACACCCAATGTGTTATGAGCCCTTATTCCCAAATGTACAGGGTGTACCAGACCACCCGGATAGGTACTTTTTCTCGAAAACGGCTGGGCGTAGAGAGCTGAAACAAAAAAGTCAGATAAGGAATTGACCCCAAAGAATTCAATGAAAATATTTTCAAAGCCCCCCGGGGCCTCCCTGGGGGGTTTTGGGGGGGTTCGAAACACATTTTTCCATTTTTGGCGGGAAAAAGCCAATAAAAGGTACAAAAATAAGTTCAGATCCTGAAAGAGCAACGCATTGCCGACATTTTTGTTCCAGTAAATTTTTCCAGAAAACCCCAATTTTTGGGGTTATGGGCCCTTTTGGGGGGAAATTTTCATTCGGCCACTGTGACCACACTATTCAATATTTTTACAAAAACTAAAACCCATCTGAAAGAAGGGATCAAGACCTTTCGATTGATGTGCCACATAATACCTAAAAGTGAAAAATTAAGGCCCCCACTTAGATTCCAAAATTTTGGGGTCTTTAGGCCCCCCCACGTAAAAAAAGTCGAATAGCAAGGTATGATTTGTGATACATCGATCGAAAGCCCTCAAAGAGTAGAATAAGATGGCGCAATCCAAAATCGTCTACAACCATTACCTTCAAAATGGCGGCCATTTGAAAATTATGGGTCTTCAAAGGTAAGTCCTGGAAAAAGAGTCCAAGGTTGAACGATACATGGATTGAAAGGCCTTAAAAAAAGCAAACGAATAGCGCAAACCGCAAATCAATCCGCCTCTTCAATCAAAAGTTATGGCCGATTGAAATTTGAGCAGCCTTAAATAGGCCTTATTGAGCCCTTTAAGTTTCAATCGGCCATAACTTTTGATTGAAGAGGCGGATTGATTTGCGGTTTGCGCCATTCGTTTGTTTTTTTTAAGGCCTTTCAATCTATGTATCGTTCAACCTTGGAATCTTTTTCAGGACTTACCTTTGAAGACCCATAATTTTCAAATGGCCGCCATTTTGAAGGTAATGGTTGTGGACGATTTTGGATTGCGCCATCTTATTCTACTCTTTGAGGGCTTTCGATCGATGTATCACAAATCATACCTTGCTATTTGACTTTTTTTACGTGGGGGGCCTAAAGACCCCAAAATTTTGGAATCTAAGTGGGGGCCTTAATTTTTCACTTTTAGGTATTATGTGGCACATCAATCGAAAGGTCTTGATCCCTTCTTTCAGATGGTTTTTAGTTTTTGTAAAAATATTGAATAGTGTGGTCACAGTGGCCGAATGAAAATTTCCCCCCAAAAGGGCCCATAACCCCAAAAATTGGGGTTTTCTGGAAAAATTTACTGGAACAAAAATGTCGGCAAAGCGTTGCTCTTTCAGGATCTGAACTTATTTTTGTACCTTTTATTGGCTTTTTCCCGCCAAAAATGGAAAAATGTGTTTCGAACCCCCCCAAAACCCCCCAGGGGGGCCTCGGGGGGCTTTTAAAATATTTTCATTGAATTCTTTGGGGTCAATTCCCTATCTGACTTTTTTGTTTCAGCTCTCTACGCCCAGCCGTTTTCGAGAAAAAGTACCTATCCGGGTGGTCTGGTACACCCTGTATATAGAATCAACAATTAGCACTTTGCATTTGACGGAGTTCCTATTATATGTACGTATTGTACCTCGGATAAAAAACCGCAATTGAAAACTAAACGTTTGAATCGAATTGCTGAGTCAAAAGTTTGCAACAGACCCATTGAAAAACTTCATTGAAGGCCCTCTTCATCACGTCGAGGCCACCATTTTGTTGCGTCTAGCAACAATACTAAATTCATATATTCAATGAAAACAGAGACAAATACCTTTTCTGGTAAATTTATATTTGTAAAATATTTGTTACTTTATACAATAATTGTATGGATTATTAGACTCATTCTTCACGTAGAGAGGAAGGTTAGCTTCTTCCTTTTTAGTGATTTTTTTTTGTATCCGTAGACCCATTGAAAAACTTCATTCAAGGCCTTCTTCATCACGTCAAGCTCATCATTTTGTTGCGTCTGGCAACAATCCTAAATTCATATATTCAATGAAAACAGACAGAAATACCTTTTCTGGTAAAATATCTATAAAATATCTGTTATTTTATACAATAATTGTATGGAATATTAGACTCATTCTTCACGGAGAGGAAGGTTAGCTTCTTCCTTTTTAGTGTTTTTTTTTTGTATCCGTAGACCCATTGAAGAACTTCATTCAAGGCCTTCTTCATCACGTCAAGCTCATCATTTTGTTGCGTCTAGCAACAATACTAAATTCATATATTCAATGAAAACAGACAGAAATACCTTTTCTGGTAAAATATCTATAAAATATCTGTTATTTTATACAATAATTGTATGGATTATTAGACTCATTCTTCACGTAGAGAGGAAGGTTAGCTTCTTCCTTTTTAGTGATCTTTTTTGTATCCGTAGCGACGCTGTCGAGCGTGTTGGCCACTAGAGCGCGCCTTAACATTTACAATTCACACAGTGTATACACAAACCGGCATCTCTGCAACATCGCTATAGATCAGCTATTCATTCGAGGCTTTTCTCAAACATCTTCCTTTGATTTCCTTGTATTTTACTTAACCCCTTTAACTAGCCGAGCTATTGAGGGGAAACAACGCGACCGCGCGCGATGCGACGATAGAAGCGGTGACTATAAGACCGGAGATTGGTTATGTTATGGCCCTACTAGGAGTAAATAAATGATGGAAGTAAGTAAGGGGAAGGAGGGGAGGAAGGAGAAATGATCGGTTTCGGTTTGTGTTTGTGAGATGAAACAATCTCTGAACTTAATGCTTTGTCTCAAGGGGCTAAGACCTATCCGCACTATCGCTGATTGCTCCATCCCCCAGTGTTGTCGTTGTGTGGAGTTTCCGACACATTTTCCCCCGTTTAACTCAATGTGAAATTATCAAATTTAATTGCTAAATTTGGCAACATTACTATCTTCCCCCGCTTTCGGTCCCTTTTCGGCGCGGGAATTCACAAAGCGGCTCCTTATAACCGCGTAAGCCCCAAATAATGTTACTTACAACGCCTTTGTGGCCTCGTGCGCACGGGCAGAGGCGCCGCCACCGCGCCGGGCCTCGCCGCACACCGAATCGAAAAATGGATTTTTCTGGACATAAACTGTTGTTGGGTTAAAAACATTTCAGTGATAATAAGTACTTACAAAAACCATGTAATTAGACTTATTTTAACCTCTAAAATGAATATTTTTACACATTCTGATGTTAAACTTGTGTTTTATTGGTTCATAATCTTGATTTTTAGTCGTAAAATTGTGTCCAGGGAATTTCGTGTTTCTGTATACTGTGCGCCGGGCCGAACCGAGTCGAGCGCAGTCGAGTCAGCGGAATGTTTTTGCCGGAAAATATCCTTCAAGCACTCTCATCTACTCAAAGGTCGACTCATTTGCGTCACTCTGTTGCTGCGGCCGCGACCTGCCTACGACGAAATTAAATTATGGTTTTTTCCCCCCGAAAATACCGGAATAAACGAACGCATCTCTTTTCCCGGTCGGCCCTCTAATGGCGGACTGTTTCAAAATAAAGATAAATGGTACTGATAAAACCGGATTATACATTCGGAATTTCACGACTCGGAATGGATTTGAACGAAGCCTCAAGTATCTGAAGGCCAAAAAATCTTCAGATCTTTTGTTCGGAAGCCTTAAGAACCCAATTTGTTTACATACCTATACATTCAACGTTGTTCACATCCTCGAATTGAATTTAAGGCCAAAAATTGATTTTTCGATAGATTCAAATGCAGAAGGACGCGTATCACCTCTTATTATCCAGGAGAAATATTATTTAACTATCAGCACGTGTGATCACAAAATATTATTGTAAACATGGAGGAAATAGAGGGGGATGGACTCATCCCCCTCTTACAGGTCCATCTATAAGCCCCCAGAAAATTTTGGAAACATAAGCGTTCAGCCATTTGGCCATGTGATTTGGCACATTCCAAAATTTTAGCTCTCATGGAGAATCCAATGAGCGAAAACCATTTTTTTTTTTTTTTCAATGACAGTATGTGTCCTCCCCCCCCCCGAATAGCCGTTGGTGAAAACCTGAAATGAGGGTCATCAAGTATAGCTCGATGGTCAGCGTTGTCAGGGATCTTACGCATGAGTAGCAAAAAAAGAAGGAAAAAAAGGTATCATCAGATTTTTGCCCCACTTTTGACGCCACTGCTTAGTCCCCCTCCCCCCTACACCCCGGAAACAATTCCTAGTTCCACCTATGATTGCAAACCTTTCAGCGCGTCCAAAGGAAGAGTGATGTGGAACTTTATCTCGCGGGCGTGCAGCTATACTCCTCCCTTTTTTCTCTCTTGTAGTAATTATTTGAAAGTTAAGGTATCTCCCGAGGGATAGCTTCAAATTTCCTCAAAACCCGACAAACGGTTCGTTTTAATTTGTTCTTGATTAATTAATAAATCAATAAATTATTTAATTTTAACGAATTATTTGACCATCATTAGACGTTCTGAATGTATTCAGGACAAAAAGGGACCCCTGATAGTTTATTTTCTACCTTTTCCTTAACTTTGCCCTCAAAGTCTCTTTAGATGTGAAGTAAAGAATATCATATGACTCCCTCAACCAACGGCGTGATAAACAGCTCTCCAAACTCAGACTTCCTTCAAAACGTTTTCTTGACCTGCTTTTTGATGAGTTTCGCGGACGGTGTAGTAATGGTGTTGGTGCATACTCTGCGCAGCGCATCAGTGACCAGTGTGGTACGCGGAAGGTCATGTTCCTGTCTTAATTTTTTTGTGATAGGAGTATCTCATCCCGTCTCATCCAATCCCAAAGGAGCCTTCCCTACGGCGGCATCGTAAGGACTTAAGGAGTAAGCACAGGTTGATTTTCGGGGGGAAATATATTATATATTATATACATATATATTTGTGACCTCATTTTCTTGCGGGTTCCAAAAAAATGATGGATTGAGCACTTCCTCAGACTTGCCAAGCGTTGAAGGAGCGCCCAAGAGAGGCGGTGTGCGGGTTTCGTAGTTGCCAGATAATGGCTGAAAAAGTGTAACTTATCCCATTTCAGTCAACGTAAAGAAGGCGAATTTTACCTTGAAATCTGTCAACTCTTGCGGGTATGCGCCTCGCTTAGCCCGGCATCGCATCGTGATGCTATTACCATTTCTACATTCCCATCATTTGTCTTGTTTCACATCAAAATTGGTTTTGCGATGCAGTGTTGCCAATTATACAATATTCGTCTACCATCCCTTTGCTCAAAGAGTAAATAAGAAGCGCAATGTGTCTATTACGTGTTTTTGCTATACAGCAATGTAAACATTGATCTTAACGGAGAATTTGGCGAAAATAACGATGCGCACATTAAAAACTTTCGAAAATCCACTCATTAGCTCAGGAAATCATGTCTATTTTAAATAACCTGCCCTACTCACTAGACACCAACGTACAATTACATAGACAGAAACCATCGCGTTTTTGTAAACGTCAACATAACTTGCAAACATTTGAACGTTTCGTTTAGAAGCAGGCAATACTTGTGTTATTTTGTAATCTTTGATAAGCCGGAAAAGACCAGACAGCAAGTACAGCCAATATTTCATGTATTTAGGAGGAAATTCCATGATTCTGTGGTTACGATGTCGTTTACATATACACGGTGGCTCCGTTTATGTAGTGATATGCCCGTGCAAATAGTGTGTAGTACAGCGCGGTCTGTTTGAAATTGAAGTAATATCCTGAGTTTATGAGTGGTTTTTGAACGATTTAAATGTGCGCATTGTTACTATCGCCGACGTTTACGTAAGAATCAAGGTTCTTTATTGTTACAGCAAAAGTACGCAACAGGCCCATTGATTGGACCAACGGCTTAGACTGGAGATTATTTTTTTAAGTGAGCCATATGTCGTATGGCAACCTTCTTACTCTAGTACAGTTCTATCGCGGCACGCGTTGGGATCCAAATATTCGTTATTTAAGTATAACGTTGTTACATATTATCGTCGAGTGCGGTTCCTATGGAATTGAACATTTTAGTCCAAACATACGAGAACTTTATGGCTCATAGGTTTCAATCCGGTAACGTTGCGTTGTGTCCATTTAAACTCAAGAAAAAGGTCGAACCAAGGGGTGCAGTAACTCAGGGGCGTCATTTCGAGTTCGGCTTGGGGGGGCAAAAATCTGATGATTTTTTTTTTTTTTGCTCATCAATATACTTCGTTCCCGTTTTTGAGCCTGACTTCGAATCCTTGGGAGGGGGGGGAGGATTGCCCAACCTGCCCCCCTCCCCCCCTCAAATGACGCCACTGGCCACTGGAAGTAAGCACCCTCGAATCTAACATTTTGCATCGTTTTGAATGGAGAAAATACAACGTTGCTCATCATAATTGCACGCTTCGTCACCACTGGGTAATCAGTAATTGTCAACATTTTGAACGGCAATAATCAAACTGTCATCCGAACTATTCAACAAAACGTGTAGATGATTTTAATTTGATTATATTTTTCTACACATAGAGTTTCACTATACAAGGAGGCATCGTAGTTTAGCTGATGTTCATCCCCCCAATTTTCATCCTCTCTTTAACAGAACCCCCCCCCCCCACAAAACCTTATTCAATCGTGGTGCGGGTATGAGAAATTTGCGGCCTGGGTTATCCACCACATTTACGAAAGAGATGTGAGGAGAAGAGAGAGAGAGAGAGAGAGAGAGAGAGAGAGAGAGAGGAGAGAGAGAGAGAGAGAGAAGAGAGAGAGAGAGAGAAGATGAGAGAGAGAGAGAGAGAGATGAGAGAGAAGAGACGAGAGTAGAGAGATGGAGATAGAGAGAGAGAAGAGAGAGGAAAATAAATTAACGAATGAAAATAAACGTACAGGGTGAGGCTAGATACTGATAATGAGCAGAATGAAACATTTATTATCGATGAAAATTAAACGCGTACCTACACCTCTGTCGACCCGAATCCATTTATCCTGAATTAACCCCCACCTCATCCTTTCTCTCTAATCTCTCTCCTCCTCTCTCTCTCTCTCTCTCTCTCTCCCTCTCTTGTCTTTACCACCCTGTGACTCTGACTGAAAGAACGAAAGCGTTTTAAATTTTTAGAATAACCGAGTTGTTCTATTTTTTACTTTTTCCATCCACTTCTACCGTGAACCCCGTGCCCGTGCCCTCTGACCTATAGCAGTAATTTAATTTCCACAGTTCATTCTGTTGATTCTCAGAAACAAAAACAGAATCGAGCGTCAAGCGTGCTTAGGACAATTTTGATCCATTCTCAGTGCCGGTCTGGGAAAATTTGGCCCGGGATGCTGATACCCCAAATGAGCCCGGGTACGTACGAATGAGTGATTTAAAGGGGAAAACTCCTTACTGCAGGAGGTCCGAGGGGTCCCACCCGGAAATTTTTTCGACATTTTCACCTCTTAAAACGAAATCTAGTGCATTTCACAGTAGAAATAATTGCTTAGTCTACCGTTTCTTTCATCAATAATTTGTCAAATAACGCAATACAAATTTAAAGACACGAGCAGCGAGGTGGGGGGTGGAAGGTGATGGGTGGGATGGGTGGGGTTGGTGTGGAATGTGGTAGTGGGGTGGGGGTGGGTGGGTGGGTGGGTGGGGGTGGGGTGGTGGTGTGTGGGGTGGGGGTTTGGGGGTGGGGGTGGGGTGGGTGGATGAGCTGGGTGGGCTGGTGAAATTCTACACCTTTGAAATTTAATGTTGATTTGTGGTAGATTTATTTGGTTATTTGTGTTGAAGCTGCGGCTGAGCAACTGAGCCTTCATTTGAACTGGTATTTAGTATATTTACTATGATATAACTAACGAAACTATTTTTTGCGGTCAAATTAAACGATGAGCTACTTTTCCGCATTTTTTGTTCTTTTTTTGTTTTTTTTTTTTGCGATCGCACCCCCAGCACCCCGTCCAGTCCGGCCCTTCCTCTTCAGACGACAAAGAAAATTATAGACAAAATGAAAATAAAATTGACAGCACAAATGCGTGTTGTTGTGAAAAACGTACCCCTTAAATTTGATATGTGTCCCATGGAAATATAAATTCATTAGTTACACGTGAGCTTATCTAAGAAATGCCATTGACAATTTCTGGCAATTTTGCCAAAACCTGAGCGGAGTGCTGAGTTTTTATTCAGCTAGGGAAGGAAAAAAAAAGTTCCGTTTTTTCTTTTTTACGTAGTTAAGTTTTTGTAGTATACCTACTTTAAAACGCAGCTCTTCCATTTGGTATACCTATTCAAGATAGTAGTACAAACTTTAAGCACCCTTTAAAGTAAAAAAAAAACAGTTGCAGAGTTGTCAGCGCTATAGAAAACAATAATAACAGCAGAAATTCTGGATCAATCAATCTTGTGGACTTGGTACTCGTAGCTTTTGCTATAACCACGTCTTTTATCATCGTAAAATTTGATTTTTCGCTTATCGTGCTAAAATCAGTGGTATATCGTACTATTTGGCAACTCTGTTTACATGCCTTTTGAACCAAAGCAGAAGTATCGATTTCTCAGGGATTCATCAAATCCCATGTAGATACGTAGGTTTAAATAAAGACGTTGTTGAGACATTTCGCGAACCGGTTTTAGCTGAATCCAACTGAGAAGTTGAAATATATGTTCATATAAGGACGTATGTGCTATCAGTTGTTGCAAAGATTCTAAATCTTCGTCTTGGTCATGTAAATAACTAAAAGTGTTTACCAAAGAGGTTTTTTTTTCTAGAAAAATCATTCATTTAAGGAGAAATTGAATTTGAAAATTTTGTTTCAGTGGACGTCCTGGATAATCTTCTTGATAAAGAAACAACTGCACAACCTTTTGCAAAATCTAATGGCGCATACCTTATCATATATTTTAACTCCTCAACTACTCTCGCAAACAGGAGAGGAAAATCCGAACCAATCTGTTGAGAGTCTCGTGTTTAATAATGTCAGACATTCCAAACCTCTGCAAATTATAATCAAACAAGAGTGCGTTGTTGTTGTTGTTATTTTATTTATTTTTCTTATTTTACTTTTTTCTTTCTTATAAACTTGCACAGGAGTGGAGCCATGAGGAAAATCCCGTTATACTTTAAATAAGGAAAATAAGTATACATACATAAACACGTAGGTACATGGGTATTAGGTACTCTTAAAAATGTCGGAACAAACAAGCCAACAATAAGTAGTCGTGTCGCGTCGGTTTGAGTACGCTTGGCGAGTGTGTGTCGTGAACCTTTTCCACTTCCCACCCCCTCTACCCCCTCAGTGTTGCCAGATCGAGGGTAAAAAGCCGTATCGTCCCCATTTAAATCAACGTAAAGTGTACGGCTTTTTCCCCTCAATCTGGCAACACTGTACCCCCTCCTCTATCACATCTTCAACCCTTCATCCCACCTCCACCACCCCTCTACCACCCCTCCGCCACCCCCTCAATACCCATTTACCACCACACCTACACCTTAGCTTTAGAATCAAAACATTTTTTCCAGAGGCCCTCAAGTATATTAGTGATGTCGAGAAGTGAGGGTATGTACGCTTCGCGTTGTAGCTTGAGCAATGTTGCCAGCTGGTGGAGATAAATCATCACATCCTGCATTTAAATGAATGTAAAATATACTTAATTTTCATCCAAATGTGGCGACAGCGACCGATGTTGGCCGCAGAAGCAGCAGTCGCCACGTGTTCTGCTAATTGCACAATGACTCGGAGCAAATGCAAAATGCGTTAGCTAGGGATGGAGGATTTTCGCTTTGTGCAATAATGAGGATATTTTCTTCGGGTGTCGAGTTTTGACGCACGCACGACATACAAACAAAGAGAGTTTATAATGCGTGTTATTAATTAATATTTTCTTGTTTTCCCCACTTTTTTTTTTCCATCAACTTCTTTCCTTTACTTATTAATTTGTGTACATTTGATTACTCTCAATCTTTCGAGTGTTCGGTTTAAAGTGTTTCAAAGAGCAACAAGTTTTTAGTGGGATGGCTCGTTAATTAGACACCCCCCGTAATCAACCTATAGGTAGGGGTATAGAGAAATACAGGTACTCACAACGGAAAATATTGAAAATGAGTTTAAGAAAATAAAAACGGTATGGATGTAATTAGAAGGTATTAGGCGTGTTGCAAAGTTCGTCTACCGCGAAATGACTCATTGATTTTAATGTAAAATTTTGCAAAAATAACAAAGCGCAAAACAAACAAACAAACAAAAACAAAATCTTCTCGCTAGCTCGGGGTTTTTTTTTTTTTTTTTTTTTATGAATCGTTCGTTTTTGTCAGACCAAATCAGACCTAAAATGCAATCAGATAAGTCAATGCTGGCCAATAGAGATACCTTAGAGCATCTAGATAGTGATAAGAATCGCCAAACATGTTTTTCTTAATACTCATATTTTGCATTTTTGGCAAAAAATTCGAGATTCTATACCATAGTGCGATGGTCCGACAGTTTTCTTAAAAGTGGTATTTAATTTTACTCTTCTACGAAATTTACTAAGCATTATAACAAATGTACATCCGCAAGGGGGGGGGGGGGGAACCCCCAGCTAAGTAGGCTTATTTTCCTGGTTTAGCCATGAAAGTCGAGTAATTAGTGCGCCGAGCTATTTTTTGTAGTCTTACTTTTATTGTCTTCTGATTATTTTGGTTTTTAATGCTAACCACCACGTGTAAAATGCGTACAAATCTAATGATAGAGCTTGATACTAGAGCACTCGTTTCAGACGTATTTTATGTTTTCGACCATGTACAGACCATAATCTTTGTCAACTTTTCTATTTCCACTCCTTCAAATCAATACAAAACTTGCACCTTCGAAATAGAAATTTTGATTTTAAAGCGTTCCGCTATAAAATGCCAACGCCCATTTTTTTTTTTTTTTCTTTCATTTTTTGACATGAGAAATAATGTTGAAAAATTCCAAAGATTATTGATCTAGGTCCACCTACATTTCCGAAACAACGTCTACAAGATGATTCTACTATTTCTACGGGGAAGCAAAACTAAAGCGCATTCTACAATATTCAATGATTACGCGCGTCAGTCTATAACACAACAGCTGATCCAACGATAACATCGCTCCTGTCTCGACAACCCCCTTCTTTCATACCGCCGCATCCCTCCCCTTTGATGGCCATGCCTTCACGAAGAAGGTGAAAACTCTGCTAATGAAAGTATGGGAGGTTCTCGGCCTTCATCCGATGCGCGATGCCCCCCGCCTGTTATCCTACTCGGCGGCTCATTTACATACTCAAATGCCCCAGAGAAACTCGGCGCTGGAAAAAGAGACGCGGAGAAACAACATAGGATCCCACGAGCTGCGGACGCGCTTGAAAGTTTTTTGAGGGGGGGGGGGATCAAAAACTGCAGGGCGGGAGTCGAAGGACGGGGCGAGAGGGGGGAAGGGAGGGGATGGCGGGAGGAGCCCTTTAATTGCCTTCCGAAATTCACAACTTTCAACCACGGGAGCGCGAACCTGCAAGCGAGCTAGCTCTGCAAGTTGCCGATTCATTATCATGAAAAGCCTGAAGCCTATACTTACGAGGGCACAAAGCTCTAGATCGGAGTATAGATAAATCAGAGAGATTTACATGACTGCATTGATTATTATTTGAGCACCGGCGCGGCGCGAGGCGCGTTTTGAACCCCCCTTCCCTTTATCCAGTATCCATATACCTACAACGGGCCGTGATTGAAACCGGTGCTGCCGCTTTTGCTGATTTTTGATGGCGTTCGGTGATTCTTATAACTAGTGAAGGCATTTTAACCCATATATGCCCAACTTTTTTTTGAACATGGTGGGTGTTTTTTGGTGTTTTTCTCAAAAAAAGGATCCACAGATGTTATGTCCAAAATCATGATGTCCAAACGGCAATGTCCAAAACTATACGTCCCCAAGCTTGACTGTCCAAAATGAAGTGTCCAAATCGTTAATGTCCAAATAAACGGATGTCAAGTTAGATTAACAAAATGTCCAAACATTGTTGCATCGAATTTGTAATTTGAAATTAGGACCGACAAGTTTTACTGTTGCGCGCAGAAATTTTGAATTGTAGGTTAGAAATAATCAAAAATACTATCAAAAATATGTATGATAATACTGCTGCTTTTGTTATGACAAATTGTTGATAAAGTATTAACAAATGTAAGATGACTCCGCTCAGTGGCTGGAGCTGCATTCAACTAAGAATACGTATCGATATAGAGTGAATCAATTTAAAAGAGAAAAAATGAAGAAAAGCGAATACAAGTAAAGAAAGAAAGAATTCTGGACATTGGACATTATTTTGCTCACATTCATAGGTTTTGGACTTTTCTATTTGGACGTGTCTATAATTGGACATTATAGTCTTATGGACGCAAGCGCGTTGGACATTAAGATGATTTGGACAAAATATATTTTTGGACGAAAAAGTTTTGGACCTTCATGTTTTGGACTTATCATCTGGGAACCAAAAAAACACCACCTTAGAGTTAAAAAAATTTAAAATTTAAAGATTGTGAAATTTTCTGGTCGCCAGCTAAATTATAGGTGCTGAATGGTCACAACATTGAATTTCGAGTTAAATTGGCCTAAATTTACTGTAATTTGGTCCAAAAAAAAAGCATTTTAAGTGGGTCGTTACCGACCCAATGGGCAATGGGCATATATATGGGTTAAAACTTACTGTTTTAGACCTTTGACGCACATATACTCTCGCTCAAACGGGTTTGATCAAACTGCAGGATCGCCAACCTGACTCTTCCAAAATTCAAACATAAACTTGGCGCAGAAACATCTCAAAACTGGTTTTATTAGCTTCGTTTACTGGAATTGGTGAACAGATGACGCAGCATCCGTCGTCAAATAACTCTGCAGTTGTTTGACGAACGGTGCATCAACTGAGCATGCAACGGGTTGGCTTGCCTGTCTTTTTGGTGGATTTCGGATCATCGATTACTTGTTTGATCAAACCTGTTTGATCGTGTACGATCGAAGCGATGTCTCCGGTATCCCTACATGCCAAAATGTCCGCGGTTTTTTCGTTCGGAAGTCTAAAAAACGTCATTCTTTCAGGTTGTGAATTTTCTATGATTTTCGGTTTCAAAAGTTCAATTTTCCCTATATATTTTGCTTCATCCATTATTTATTCCTCGGTACGTCAACCAAGATTTAAGAGCTTCCAAAAAATGTGCTTCAATCATGCTTAGTCCGTTTTTTTAAGTTTGGGGGAAAAAGGTACATATTGGTAATTTACTGTTTCACTTGTTTTTGTTGCCTAGATAGCTCTACAGTGTTCTAAAATTTATTTTGTGATTCGAATTTCGATAATCACCTAGAAAAGTGCCAGATTTCACTGAGAAAGTGCATCAATGTCGCCACATCAGCAGAGGTTTAGCTTGCGATTTGGCAACGTTGTAGATTGTCCATTTAAACCCATGAAAAAGATAGAACTGTTGGGTGCTCGGTGAACACCTACGCATTCGATCTTTTACATGGGTTTAAAGGGCACAACCCAACGGTGCCAAATTGCACGCTACGCGCCACTGCACATCAGGCTTGTTTACTTCTTTCAAGAGGTTACAATTCGTTAATACAACAATAGAGGGTTTCAGTAATGGCGGAAGCCGGTGATGGACGTTCCAAACAAAGACAGTTTGTCTCTCTTGCTCTCACGTAATCCCCATGTACTGCCATCTCACTCTAATTTTGAAAATCGTACATAGAGACATCTTTCGTGAAATTTGTTTTGGCTGAAATGAATTCCTCGAGTCACTTTTTCTGCGATTTTGATTTAATAATATGTTGTAAAACAAGGCCCTGTATACGACTTTCGAAACTAGAAATAGATGGGTGTACATACATGGGGGTAACGGGAGAGTAAGGAAGGTAATTTGGAACGCTACGCGAGTTTTATCACAACCGATTGCGACCGATGAGTGCATTGTTGTGGTTGTTGACTAACCGTTGACTGCGCACTAAAACCGTCGATTTAACCTTTATTTTTTGTGTAATCTATATGGCAACTCTGCACCCTATATTAATGGGGACTTTTCGATTTAGATGGTTTGGCCTTTTGAATCACGGGAGGCATCGCTCTGCGCTAATGTTGTGTACTTTTTGTTAGATTTAGATACATGTTTGCTTCGCTCCAATCGGTTGATTCTTCACCGATGGATTTGTAAAATTTCCATTAAATATCAGAAAAACAGCAGCACTGATTAAAACTGTGCATAAACAGCGTACTATGGTCTGACATCGGGACAAAACTGGCTAAAAAATAGTGAAACAAAATCAACAAATATCATCGTTTCCGACTTTTTAAGCTTAATTTAAAGCTTTCCAGTGACATAAGTATAAACGCTTAGATTACAATGCTGAAAGCGTTCTTTGTGGTAAATCAATGTAAATCAGCCTGCTCATAGCGGAACCTATCCAACGCGGAAACGGAAGGTTTTAAAGGTGTATTTAACGGAAAATTTTTGAGAAAAGAGGCATATAGTATTAGAAAAACGGGCAACTTCTGTCTCTCAACAGTTAAAACTAGACGTTTTTTTCAAATCTTAAACTGCTCAAATTTTTAAACATTACAATTTGTAAAGTTTCAAAGTTTTAAATTTAATAAGTTTTAAAAATTTAATTAAGTTCCAAAGTGTCGAAGGTAAATAAAGGTAAGAGGCAGTTGGCCTTTCAATTTTCTATTTTTCATTTTTTTTTCTCCATCTGGTAGACCTGCCGATAACGAAAACCAGATATGAACGGAAAAATGTATCCGCGGCCCGTGAGGTTCCGTTATAAACAGGTGCTGCCACTGTAATAGTATTTTTTTCTATTCAGTTTTTTTCAGAATCTTTTCCTACAAAACTAGACCTTTAAAGTCGGAACCAACTAGCGAGCGCCGATCTTAAGTTGCAAGATCATGCAAATAAATATGCACCATTCAATTTTTTATGCAAACAATATATTTCTAATTTCAGCAATGAAATAGTTATTAGTATTGCGGAGACCTAAGTTCTTTCACTTTATATCAGAAACGTTCATGCAAGAAAACCCTCAATGACGAGTATATAAAATTTTATTTTGCAACTGCTGCTACCCATTTATGAATGAATTTAATTTATAAACCCTTGCATCTAGACGAAGCAACTGCGCGAATTTTGAATTAACCTTATCTCCTAAAGCAGGCTATAAAAGTTATGCATGCATTACAAAATGTAATTTATGTCTTTACTCATAAAATTGCGGCATTCTCAGTATAAAGCAGGGACCATAAAACATTTGGTGCGCTATTACAAAGAAATCAGTGTTCCAGCTGAATTCGGATTTCTGCAAAAGAGCACATTTAATGGCCCAAGGGCCCTCCTTCCAGTGACACCATCAGCACGAGGTATGTTATGGCTTGAGAACAGCATGAATACGGACAGAAACGGTATTGTCAGGTCGAAATATAGTTAAACCTATCACAAGAGAAAATCTTCGTAGTGTTCAAATCTTGGAATTAAGAGCTCTCATTCTATGATTATTATTTTATTACAGAACTGAGGCTGAGGCTTTGAGGTTGATTCACATCGAAATACTGTATAACTTTAAAAGACGGAGCTCCGGCAGGTTTTTGCTGTCAATAAATTTACTATCGATTCTGATTTAAAATGTTGCAAAAATAACGATATAAGACCATGTAAAAAATCTAAAACTGACTCCTCGCAGAGAAAGATTAGCTCAAAGTTCATATGGACTACCCGTATACATATAAGGAGTGAGCCAATCTGAGCATTGACGAGTGACAATATTTAAGCGCAGTAGTTTACATCCGGGCTAACCTCATTGACAAGCTTCATTTTAAATCTTCCCCATGGGCGGAGCCAGCAATTAGGCAACTGTGTATTCTTCCCATTTGAATGTATGAAAAACAATCGATTAGAAATTAAGCCATGGCCCCCTCAAAAGTCGATTGTTTCTCATACATTCAAATGGGAAGAATCCACAGTTGCCTAACTGCTTGCTCCGAAAATGTCTTCCCATGCATTAAGTACGCTTCGCCCCCCAAAACAGACAAATCAAATCTCAATTTTACAATTATAAACAGTTTTACAACGAGAGAAAAATAATTGTCCATTTATAGGTAAGAAAGTGCATGCAATTTTATCGCATGTATCGCACTATTTTTCTTGTGAAACTATCTTTAAGATAACGCATTTTATTTTAGTTTCTTAAAGTGTGACCCGATGACCAAGAAAGCAAATTCCATCTCAAAAACGCAGTAGACCTGTTTAGTGATGACGGCACGATCAAAATTGAATCCAAACAAATGCTCCATCTCGCTCACTCTCGTGGATTTAACCCATAAGAAAGCAGATCCAAATTTTCGATTGCAAAGTCATGGTACTTAATAACAACCAGTTTTCTCAAATTTTATAGCACCATTTGATTACACGTATCTTTTATCCACTCCGACATAATTCCTGAAAGATCACAAGTTTTAAAATCACAACTATACCGAAAGATGTTGTGTTGTTTTTTCCTTGTCTTACCAAACCTAACCTTGTCCATGACACTCAATCATCCTAACCTCTCTTCGTATTGAAGCTTGTTCGAGGTATAACGGGTGGTGTGATGGTGCCGATGAGTCTATGTCCCAGAATTCTGTGCCCATAAAAAACTGTGAGTGGGACAAGGACAAAACATAGGACTTTCTTCGAAATAACTGTGATTGTAAATTAATGCGTGATGAATCACACACGTTGCTGTAGCGTGATTACATTTTACACACATTACAAGTACGTGGAATTTGATGGTGTAATAAAATCTGAGAAAACTTGTTGTTTACTGTCACGAATTTTCACGTGAAAATTTGGATCCTGTTTCTTATGGGAAAAAAACCACGAGAGCGAGTGAGATGGAGCATTTTTTTGGATCCAATTTTTTTCGTGACGTCACACTAAACAGGTCTATATAGTCAATGAAAACTGATATCACTACGTGGCTACGGCTGTCACAAAATATGTGCTTGACAGACGCAAGTGCATCGATATCACACTTTTCAGATAAAGGCGGGTCGTGCTATTTGTTTTTTGCCATTTGGACCTATGCAAAAGTATCGATTTCTCGAAGATTCGGTGAGTCTTCTGACGATCGATTATTTAACGTTGGTTTAAATGGAGAGAACCTGTTGTTGCCACACTGTACGAGCCTTCACCGCGATTACAGGTAACGCGTCAGTGGAAACGGATCGCGAAGGTTGAACGATAATAATTTATCAGCGAGTTGTGAAACATGAGAAGTAGTATCATAGCGGTTTGAAGATGTGCGGTTGGTTAAAGCGGATGGGAAAAGGAAAAGCGGCGAAGGATTGGAAAGGAAATTCGGGGCGATGGAATCCTGTCAGGTTAATTTATATTAAATATGAGCTGGAAGTGCTGGTACTGCGAATGCCTCCGTGAATAGGAATTTGTTGAGAGGAAAAGAAAAATATTGGATACAGTTCGCGCGCTATGCTATGCGCACCAAAACGCTGGATAGCTCATATTGTCTCTTTTAATGACCATCCCCTATTTTTCATTTTTGTTCCTTCATCTGACGAACGCGCAGCATCAATTATGAAGACCTTCATTGTCTGCCATTACAGCGCCCTCACCGACAATGTATCCCTCTTACAAGCACATCCTTATTTTGTTCCCACTTCAGGCTCAAAAATGTTCCCGGGTCTCCTCATCGCGCCATCAATCTTTTTGCTCTGTTTTTCTTTTCGTTTTTCTTTTTCTCTTTATTTCTCCTTTTTCGCGTTGTTTGAGCTTGTTTTAGAGCTGAGCGTTTACGAGCGTATTGTAGGAAAGATTTTTTTCTCGAGGCTTATGCCTATAGTTTTATCCTGCAGAGAAATCAAACTTCGTCCTATAAAGCTGCTGCAATTTTCTTTAGGATTATCGAACGAAGCCAACTCACCAAACTTTCATCTTAAAGCTTTCCTCACATTTTTTCTAGGCAACTCTCGAATTATTTTGGTCCTAAAATATTACGATCAATACATTATTTGTGCCACCCCCGCCTCCCCGCCCCCCCCCCAAAAAAAAAAAAAAAAAAAAAAAAAAAAAAAAAAAAAAAAAAAAAAACAGAAAAATCTCTAATAAAGGGCTGGTACTGTTTGGAAGGGCGTTGCGAGCATGGGAACTGAAGAACGTTGTTTGCGGGGGCGTTGTAAAGGAGGGTAAAGAAAAAGTGAATTTTATCATGGAGGGCGTTGTGAGCGTGGGAAGTGAAAAACGTTGTCAACGAGGGCAAGAATTCGTCGTTTAAAAAAAATACCCTTTTTTTTAAGAAGGGCGTTGCGAACTTGGAAATCGAGAAACGTTGTTTAGATGGGCAGTGAATGGAAGGGCGTTGTTTACGAGGGCGTTGTTAAGGCGGTCTAATAAAATACGCTCCTTTTTTTGAAGGGCGTTGTGAGCTCGGAAATCGAGAAACGTTGTTTTGATGGGCGTTGAATAGAAGGGCGTTGCTTACGAGGGCGGTGTTTGGACGGTCAAATAAAATTAGCTCCTTTTTTCCAGAAGGGCGTTGTTATCATGGAAATCGAGAAACCTTGTTTAGAAGGGCGTTGTTTGGGAGGGCATTGTTAACGAGGGCGTTGATAGGGAGGGCGTTGTTCAGAAGGAAATTCAAAATAGTTGTTAACGAGGGCGAGTATCGTCGTTTAAAAAAAAACACTATTTTTATTAAGAAGGGCGTTGTGAACTAGGAAATCGAAAAACGTTGTTAGGAAGGTCGGTGTATGGATGGGCAATCTAAACAGACGTTTTTGGAAGGAGGTCGTTGTTCCGACGACAAACGGAGGTACGGCAACGTCGGAGCACGAAGAGTTGCCGTCTACCTCAAATGAAGGCGCTGCAATCATTCTGTAACATTTCTTTACTTCAGAGGTCATCTTTGCTTCAGACACTTGCTTCGATTTTTGCGACTTATAATTTTATAAACGACATAGTGTGTCCGGCCGTCATGAACGAAACACCGAAAAACCAGGTTTTCTCATCATAAGATACCTCTTTCTCTCCTCTTCGCGGATGTTTACAAGTAATTTGACCCGCTGATTTCAAATTCGGCCTTAGTTTGTACTTAAAAATCATACTTTTTCCATAATTTCGAATTTTTTGCGAGGAAGATTAAATTGGAATTTACTTAAAATCTAGGCCAATTTAATGAAAACTGATAGCATTTTTGAAATCAACGTCTCAAAATACATGCGCGAGAGCAATGATGAAGTGAAATTGTAGGCGGAGAATTATTTTAAAACACTAAAAATTAGTAAAATTAACGCACTGATGGATGGTGAATGTCGCGGACACATTGTGTCGTTTTTGATGCTAACTTCTTTGCTTCAGACACAGAAAACATCAATTAGAGTATTCTGTGCTTCGGATAAGAGGAAACTTCTGGCTAGGAGAAAGGAAACTTCGGCGGAGGAAATAATTTTATTTTGCGGAGGAATTATTTCCTCAACGTATTTCCCCCTCAGAGAAACGGAAAGTTTTGAGGTTATGATTCCAACAGTGGCAACGGCCAAAGAGTAAACAAGAGTCGCAATTGCATTGAGAGCCAGCGTGGTCAATGCTGATAAGAGTCGGCTTCTGATTGGCTGGGAATGGAGGGAAATCGAGGGTCCAAACTGTTTTCGGCCTTATGGAAATTAACACGGGGTTTTCGTTCCGGGACGTTTATCTCGAAACCTGTGCAAAACTGCCTCCAAACAGTTAATACGAGTCGATTTAGCAGAATTTTCCGAACAAATTGATAGGTCACAAGTACCAGTATCACAGAATAATACAATCAGAACGGAAACTCCCATAAGCACAGAATACTCTAATCAGAACGGAAACTCCCATAAGAGCCAATGGAAACAAGATTTGGAATTTACCAGCACAAACTGGCAACTGTGCCTGCTCACTTCTCAAGATGGCGGACGTGCTTTTTCAGGTTATACAACCAATCACAACCCGGCCAATTGCCGAAGATCTGCCGAAGATTGCCGAAAATGCTCACTTCCCAACATGGCGGCCCGAAGTAAAGAATGTTTCAAAATGAATTAGAGTTTCCGTTCTGATTAGAGTATTCTGTGCCATAAGAGCCAATGGAAGCAAGTTTGGAATTTAACGGCACCAATAGGCAACGCTGTGGTCCTATATCCCAACATGGTGGACGTGGTTAATTTGTGTTGAAACTCATTTATTTCTGTAAATTCTGGAAAGAAATCTTAAGTTTCCGGCCTCACTTTTATTCTTCTGGCATTGCAGAATGAAAATTTCGCGAATCATATCCTATATTTTTTTTTTCGCGCGCGAATCCAGATGTAAACATCCTATATCCCAACATGGCGGACGTGGAATGAATTTGCTTCAAAATCCGACAGAGTTTCCGTTCTGGTTGTATTATTCTGTGCCAGTATATTGCAAATTCGAGAAGACTGTCTCAGTTGAAAAGCACACATATTAGTGAGTTACTCAAACACACGCCAAGCATGTAAACACACTATTGTGCGTACTTTTCAACTGAGACAGTCTTCTCGAATTTTCAATAAAGTGGCACTTATGACCTATCAATTTGTTGAGAAAATTCTGCTAAATCGACTCGCATTAATTGTTTAGAGCAATTTTGCACAGGTTTCGAGATAAACGGCCCGGAACGAAAGCCCCGTGTTAATTTCCATAAGGCCGAAAACAGTCTGGACCCTCGATTTCAGCCAATCAGAGGCCAGCCCGCGTTTCCGATCCCTTATCTGCGTTGACCACGCAGGCCTCCCATTCAATTGCGACTCTTGTTTACTCTTTGGCAACGGCTCTGTATCAGCGCTTTTGCCACGCTGCCACGTTGATCTCTGACATTTTATCTCAACTCAATATGTACTACAATCGTGTAATAAGCCAATAATACCGAATAATCCCCTTAGAAGTGCGGCTTACCCTTCTACCTTATAATACAGGTTATTCAAAAGTAACGCCCCCCCCCCCCCCAGTAGCGTCATTTGCGGGAGGGCCCCCCCCCCCCCAAGGGTCGGTCAAAAGTAAAAAAGTGATGACCTTTTTTCTTAAGAAGAAAAAAAATTTCGACCTAAAATTTGGAGGTCATTAACGAATTTTGTTTGAATTTCGGGTCGGAAATATAGGATGCGTAGGGCATAAGATTGATGAGCAAAGAAAAAAAATAAAGGTCATAACATTTTTGCCCCCCCCCCTCCCCCAAGCCGAACTCGAAATGACGCCCCCCCCTTAACTTATGCGTTTTGGACCAATCTTATTTATATCGGAGGATTCGGAGGCGCTAGCATAGCACATTGATACCACATTAATGATTTTTTATTGCAATAAACGGCAAAAACTGATGGGAAAAAACATAAACAAATACTTAGATATTTCGTGTTTTCAGCCTTCCACAAGTTCACACCTATGAACATATAACATTATATTCTAATATTATACCACAGAATACTCTAATCAGAACGGAAACTCTTAATTCATTTTGAAACATTTACTTCGGGCCGCCTTGTTGGGAAGTGAGCATTTTCGGCAATCTTCGGCGACTGGCTGGGTTGTGATTGGTTGTATGCAAAGAGTAAACAAGAGTCGCAATTGAATGGGAGGCCTGCGTGGTCAACGCAGATAAGGGATCGGAAACGCGGGCTGGCCTCTGATTGGCTGAAATCGAGGGTCCAGACTGTTTTCGGCCTTATGGAAATTAACACGGGGCTTTCGTTCCGGGCCGTTTATCTCGAAACCTGTGCAAAATTGCCTGTAAACAATTAATGCGAGTCGATTTAGCAGAATTTTCTCAACAAATTGATAGGTCATAAGTACCACTTTATTGAAAATTCGAGAAGACTGTCTCAGTTGAAAAGTACGCACAATAGTGTGTTTACATGCTTGGCGTGTGTTTGAGTAACTCACTATTATGTGTGCTTTTCAACTGAGACAGTCTTCTCGAATTTGCAATATACTGGTACTTGTGACCTATCAATTTGTTCGGAAAATTCTGCTAAATCGACTCGTATTAACTGTTTGGAGGCAGTTTTGCACAGGTTTCGAGATAAACGTCCCGGAACGAAAACCCCGTGTTAATTTCCATAAGGCCGAAAACAGTTTGGACCCTCGATTTCCCTCCATTCCCAGCCAATCAGAAGCCGACTCTTATCAGCATTGACCACGCTGGCTCTCAATGCAATTGCGACTCTTGTTTACTCTTTGGCCGTTGCCACTGTTGGAATCATAACCTCAAAACTTTCCGTTTCTCTGAGGGGGAAATACGTTGAGGAAATAATTCCTCCGCAAAATAAAATTATTTCCTCCGCCGAAGTTTCCTTTCTCCTAGCCAGAAGTTTCCTCTTATCCGAAGCACAGAATACTCTAATTGATGTTTTCTGTGTCTGAAGCAAAGAAGTTAGCATCAAAAACGACACAATGTGTCCGCGACATTCACCATCCATCAGTGCGTTAATTTTACTAATTTTTAGTGTTTTAAAATAATTCTCCGCCTACAATTTCACTTCATCATTGCTCTCGCGCATGTATTTTGAGACGTTGATTTCAAAAATGCTATCAGTTTTCATTAAATTGGCCTAGATTTTAAGTAAATTCCAATTTAATCTTCCTCGCAAAAAATTCGAAATTATGGAAAAAGTATGATTTTTAAGTACAAACTAAGGCCGAATTTGAAATCAGCGGGTCAAATTACTTGTAAACATCCGCGAAGAGGAGAGAAAGAGGTATCTTATGATGAGAAAACCTGGTTTTTCGGTGTTTCGTTCATGACGGCCGGACACACTATGTCGTTTATAAAATTATAAGTCGCAAAAATCGAAGCAAGTGTCTGAAGCAAAGATGACCTCTGAAGTAAAGAAATGTTACAGAATGATTGCAGCGCCTTCATTTGAGGTAGACGGCAACTCTTCGTGCTCCGACGTTGCCGTACCTCCGTTTGTCGTCGGAACAACGACCTCCTTCCAAAAACGTCTGTTTAGATTGCCCATCCATACACCGACCTTCCTAACAACGTTTTTCGATTTCCTAGTTCACAACGCCCTTCTTAATAAAAATAGTGTTTTCTTTTAAACGACGATACTCGCCCTCGTTAACAACTATTTTGAATTTCCTTCTGAACAACGCCCTCCCTATCAACGCCCTCGTTAACAATGCCCTCCCAAACAACGCCCTTCTAAACAAGGTTTCTCGATTTCCATGATAACAACGCCCTTCTGGAAAAAAAGGAGCTAATTTTATTTGACCGTCCAAACACCGCCCTCGTAAGCAACGCCCTTCTATTCAACGCCCATCAAAACAACGTTTCTCGATTTCCGAGCTCACAACGCCCTTCAAAAAAAGGAGCGTATTTTATTAGACCGCCTTAACAACGCCCTCGTAAACAACGCCCTTCCATTCACTGCCCATCTAAACAACGTTTCTCGATTTCCAAGTTCGCAACGCCCTTCTTAAAAAAAAGGGTATTTTTTTTAAACGACGAATTCTTGCCCTCGTTGACAACGTTTTTCACTTCCCACGCTCACAACGCCCTCCATGATAAAATTCACTTTTTCTTTACCCTCCTTTACAACGCCCCCGCAAACAACGTTCTTCAGTTCCCATGCTCGCAACGCCCTTCCAAACAGTACCAGCCTAATAAAGCCCTGGTAGTAAGTATTCGATATAGACTAAAGGCTGCTTCAAACAAGGGGGACGCTTATAAAATTTAGCTGAAGGATACTATAGATGGTTACAGCGAGCTCTACTTTTCAATGAATACTTTAGAGGGACCAATAGCAGCCCTTCATTTATACAGTCTACCAGCCTTATCTAATGATTTTAAAAAAGCAGCCTGCAGGTGAACATCAACAGTCAACAAACCGTCCACGCTGCGGTTTTTTTTTTCGAAGAAACTAAAAAGAAAAAAAAAGAAAAAAAGAGAGAGAGAGAGAGAGAGAGAGAGAGAGAGAGAGAGAGAGAGAGAGAGAGAGAGAGAGAGAGAGAGAGAGAAAGACTATCGTGCGTAAAGAGAGCACTTTGGGGACAAGATAACGATCCTGCAACAAACTCAACATTTTATCACGATCAGAAGAGGTTCGCGATATTTTATTTCATTTTATTTTTTATTTTTTTAACCCACCCTCCGGCCTCCCCTCCTCACCCATCGGCAGAAACAAGGGTCACGTTTTTATACAGAACGATCTGTTGCAAACATTAACCTCTCGCATTTAATGGGAAGCACTTCGCAACAAAAGCGGGAGCACGCTACTGAGTCATTAATGTTTCCGCGCCGCCGCCCGCCGCGCGTCCCGTCCCTTCCGTATATATATAGCGTACATCCCTGCCAGAGCCGCGACGCAACACGACGACGCGTCTCGCTCCGGTCGTTTTATTTACTTCTATAAACTGGCATCAATCGATGCAATGACGTCATTAAATTATCCGTAACAATGTTGCAGGGCGCATTATAGTTCCATGGATAACATTCCAATAGATACTGTGATACTGTGATACTGTTAAAAACCCGCCTTTATTTAAAGGCAGCTTGATTCTAACGACCGGATTATTTATTTGAGTCGACGCCCAACTCAAACCACTCGGCGTTTTCCGTGGCTCGTTATTGAAAATTGAGAGCTTTGCTTAAGAGATCGAGGGCTCGTGAAAAGTGAGGTTCGCTCGTTCGACGGAATCAGCGATTGTAATGTTGTCGAGGCTTGGATGGAAAGAGCACGTCGCAGGTTATGTGCTTCTCTTTCCCCGGCAATGCCCTTCGGTTTTTTGCTCGTTTCTCCTTGACGAAATTCAATACTCGGCGTTTCGTTTTAATTAAAGGGAATTGAGTTGCAAAATTAATAATTGAGCTCACAAAATTTTGTAGTTATTAAAAATGCCACGTGTTCATTGAGAGATGTTTGATTCGTTGCGTTGGTAACAGATTCTAGTCAATAGTAACGCAGGCTATTTGATCGGATTTTGAAATCCAAAAATACGAAAAATGTAATTTAAGTATGGTCACAAAAAAATCGTCTAAGAAGAGCCTTGAAGCAAAATACGCAAAACCCATTCCGGAGTTTCAGAAATTTTGATGTGATTTACAGTATCTGGTTAAGAGATTAGTTCCAAGTTTATCTATTGCTCAAAATGGAAAAAAGGTACAAAGTAATATGTTCATCAAGAAATCAACGTGTCTCACCGGCTCATATTTGTTCCTCATAAAATAAAATAAAAAAAAGGGCACGAATAGTAATAACTATTCTCCGAAGGGCGAGAACAGGTTGTACTTTGATTCGGAAAATCTGGTCGAAAAAGTGGTCCTTTTATGACACCGTATTTTAGAGATCAATATACTATCTTTTTTCCCCTACGATCTTGTTTTCAAAAAATGCCCCCCTTTTAAGCTAGACCTCCCCCCCCTTATAGTTTTTAAATGGTAATGTGTTTTTGGAGTAGCGTCTACAATTGTACTGTGAACCGAATGTCATGACTCTTTGTCTCTTTATGTATTCTTACGTTTAAAATGTACGTAACTTACCTCGGGAAAAAAATAAATTCAATCTGACTGTACTTTCTTGGTAGGTAATCTAGTGTATTCAAAGGCGAAACTGTTATGTTACAGAGAAAAAACATTAGAAAAATAGTTGCTGCATTAGATCAGGAAAAACCAATAAAAAACAATTTTTGTGTCTAATATTTTTCA
>VMOF01000388.1:56372017-56404517 GCA_011764245.1 Trialeurodes vaporariorum | reverse complement strand
ATCGCCCGAAAAGTCCATTGTTGGCATCAGAAAGTCATGAAATGCGATAATAAACGTACAAGAGACGTTTAATGAAATCCAAGATGGCGGTAAAATATCGAGCAACCTGTATGCATGCACCACGAACATCCAAGGATTGCCAACGTTGACAACCTCACAGCTTCAGAGGTTATGTGTTTATTTACGTTGTGATTGGAAGTAATCGATATTGTGAGGTTGGCAATCCTTGGATGCTCCGTGGTGCATGCATACAGGTTGCTCGATATTTTACCGCCATATTGGATTTCATTAAACGTCTCTCGAAAGTTTCATACTGCATTTGATGACTTTCTGATGCCACCAACGGACTTTTCACGTGATTTTCCATGAGATTGAACTCTCTATAGCGCTGTGGCAAAAGTTTGCAACAGACCCATTTAATTTTGAGACACCTATCAAAAAAGGTGATGCTTACTGTTTTCATCTTCTTTTTCTTCTTAAGATTTACTGCTCTAGGCGCACTCGCACTTGTAAGAGTAAAACTTTGCAATTAGACTCGTTGACTTTGACTTTGTGCAGATATTTATTTCAAGGAAGTTCTGAATAGGGTAAAAATTAACTAGGAGTACTCGCATAAAAGGGAAGTCTCGAGATGCGCAAATGTTTTTGACTTCCCTCTCTTAAGCCAAAATGCTGTGTTTTTCCCAAAATTCAACGAAGTTGTCTTCCTAATTGACTTTCTCGTTGGACGTAAAGCTCCGCAGCCAACTGCATTTGATTTCCAGGAAACACACCAAGAACGTGGCAACAACAAAACTAAGCCATAATAATCGGGTTTCGTTCAAGAAGAGTCTCGCCGAAAAAGTATTTATTCACTCTCAAAAATTTCCAAATCTCTTTTCCTATTCGAAAGGCGTTGCATCACAGGTTATTATTCATTTTTCCCACCGGTAATGACGATGCCACTCCTGCAGCTAACTTTTCTATCTCGTCCCGCACGGAATTTCCGGTACATTTAATACAAACACATCCTCAAACGAGAGTTACAGCTATAATATTTCACTCGAGCTCTCAAAACTTTTCTCGGCGAAGGAGCGCACGCCTTTCTGCCCAGCTCGCGAGTCTCTCGGACTTTCTAATTAATTCTGTCTCATGTTTATGGCCGCGAAACTTTTCCGAAGAAGAGTTCAAAAATTGGAGGAATGTTTTCCTCTGAATTGTACGATTAAAGTCTACGTTGATGCTGATGCTAGTTGAGCAAAACATTTTAGAGATGGTAGCCTTTAACCTACATTTTACATGAAAGAAGAAATGAACAGCTTTTCAAAGACACACCTCCAGCGTCAGGTTTTGAATTTTGCCACCAGAGCGCGCATTGAACATTGAACATCGAAGCACCGGTTTCAACTAGAGTTCCTACTACGCGAGAGTTATGGTGCGTTGTTGCCGCTCGCGCTGTTTCAAATATATTGAGTTCCGATTCGAAACAAAAGTGGTATTTATTATGAGAGATAATGTCCTCCAGAATAACATTTTAGCATAAGGAATACCAACATTAAATACTGCAGCCTGGTTACTCCAGAATTAAGTGTAAAATCAGCAAGTCCGAAAATTTTTTGAAATCGATGTTTCGTTTGTTTTAAATTGGTTTGAAATTAGGGTGCATGCGTTTAAATATTTTGATTGAATATTTGGATGCAGCAATCGATATAACTGTTCCTTTTGAAGGATTTACAGGATGCAAAAAACTGACACGTGACAGAAAGAATCAACATTATCTCACATAGATAGTTGTATTCGAATTTTGCGTCCAGATAGCCACTCTAAAACACTATGACTTTCGTTTCAATGGATATTTATCGCTGAATAATTACGATGTTTGATTTAAGGTTAAAACTAAGGAGGCAAACAAGCCGCCATTCCGAGCTGCCTTCTTTTGGGACAGGGCTATAAACGCGGCGTTGCCCCTCTGTAGTTATATAGCTCGTTGGTTGCATGGGCGGATACAGGGAATTGTCTTTCTCTCTCTCCTCCCATTTGAAAACGTGCGTTAGAAAAGGACAGAAGAGGGGCCAAAGTCACGTGATGGCCCCCTCTGCTGTCCTTTTTCAACACATAAGTTCAAATGGAGGGAGAGAGAGAACGACAATTCCCTGCATCCGCGCGTGGTTGGTTGAAGTCGATGTAAAATCAAGAGTTTCCTGAGCAAAAGAGATTACGTAAAGGAACAGAAAGATTATGAAAACAGCACTTCAAAGAAAAGAAAATAACCCGCGTAACCGAGGTTCCACACGATTAATTTAAGCTCAGAATAACATCCTGTGGGTGGGAGAGGGTTAGAGGGTGAAAGGGTGAAAGGGATGAACGCTGACCCACAACCGCTAACTCCGCACGCCGTGACAGGTGACATTGTTCAATAAAGTCACTCGACTGGACAGTAGCCTTTTTGTGCGTTATATGTCAACGAGCGTGATAGAACAAGGGTCAAAGAGATTTAGGCCTTGAGTGTGGGGAAAAAAATAAAATATCTCACACGGTTAGAGTATGGTGCATCAAAGAAGATTGCTTTTGAACATCAAAAACCTTTAATCAAACGTCGGGGGAAAAAATCTACGGTTTTTTTCCGTACGTAGGAAGTTCAATGAAAAACATCAGGTGGGGTTCATACAATTCTTACTTTATAGATATCAACTGTTAAATGGATTAATTTATTATTAATTTTTAAAAACGGAATGCTAAATAAATACATTAGTTTTGTTGAACTCATATAACATTTTGTTTGATCAACACATCGGTATGTGAAACTCACAAAAATTGTGATGGTTTACCAAACTTTTAGTTTATTTAACAAAATTCGTATTGTTGGTTGAACAAAGCTATTGTTTTACCATTCCGTTTTGTTTAATTAACATTTCTAAGGTTAAAGTTAGCTGTATAATCTATAATTTATTTTTTGTTTCTTCGTTTTTGTTTTTGTTTGTTTTTTTGCTATCACCTAGTGAGTGGTATAATTGATTAATGGATATTTCCGGACTTTAAAAATTGTGATTTTTGTTTAACCCTTTCGGTCACCATGTCCCATTTGAAGGATTACACATTGACACATTTATAACATTCGAGTAATTAAAAAAAAAAAAAATGACTAACACCTAATCGTACGAGGAAGAATTATTCAATTTAATGGCATAGGTCTAAGATATGATGTAAGTATAACTTTTTCATCATTTGTGACTGAAAGGGCTTAGAAAAGTTTTAGTGTCCATACTTCTTTGTAAAAAGTTATAGTCCCACTATTCCCTTGTAAAAGCATGTATTTGTCCTCAATGCGTAGGAATAATACATTACAACATTGTGCACATTTATTGCTAATAATCTCGAATTTTCCTTCATGAAAGAAGGTTTTAAAAATGATTTATTTTGATCCACTGTGTGGTGTTCACGCCCTTGTCACAGTTACTGGAGCCTAAGTAAGAGTTTTTCTTTTTTTGACATTTTTTGCATCTGTCTTATTTTTTTATTTTTTTATTTTTTTTTATTTTTTCCTGTATGAAATAGGTGCGCACTTGCTCCGCGAAACATCTCGCTTTGATGTTTTGATGTATGGAGAGAGTGCATTCCCTCATCTTCCGCTTTAAACACTTCCTTTTATCGTCATCACGGTGCGCATCAAAAGGCTTGCATGCTCCGAGCCGGAAATAATTTATGGAATCCAATTTTCACCGAAATCATGAATTTTTAATTTCATTAACTGCTTGGATACGCTTTTTGCCTGGATAAGAATCCAAAAAATACGTGCACTGTTTCGAGAAACGATCCTCACTCTTAAACTCGGGCACCCCGACCGACCCCCTCCCCCCGCCATTTTCTCCACTCTCTTATAACCTGCAGTCCCTGAGTCGGGGGTTGATGAGTCCGTGCGTTAACGAAATTCATTAAGGGCGTCTTCCTTCCTTCTTCACGCCACGCCGGGCTTCGCTTGCGCCGCACTATGGTCTACGATCGAAAAAAAAGTGGTCAAAAATCACTGAAAAAAAAAACAGTCGCGACGCGTGGTATTTGGCAACGTGTCATTTTGTCCATTTGAACCCATAAAAAAGGTCGAATCTGGTGGTCATTGGCGATTCCTAGATAATTCGATATATTTCATGGGTTTAAATGAGCCAAATGCAACGTTGCCAGATTGCACGCTTTGCCACTGGAAAAAAAATCATGGTTTTCGATCTTTTTTAAGCATAATTTATAACTCTCCAGTAACATGTTTAGATTCGAATTACTTGTTAAAAGTGTTCTCTATGATTGACACTGGTCTTGAAAGTTTGTTAATGATAAATTTATGCGAATTATGTTTTTTCTGATTTTTTCAACGATCTTAAACCATAGTGCACCGTCATCTTAAAAGAGTATTAGAGAGCGTTTGTACAGCAAAAATAGAGGAGAGGGTGTAGGAAGCCTTTTTTAACGTTTTGAAGGCCACGAAAGGTATTTATTTTCGGTAACATTTTCCTTATGTGGATAAGGATATTGTTTTGCCTGAAGCAATGAAAGTCCAAGGTAGATTCAAACAGGAGGAAGGTGGTTAGAAAGGATCGTATCGTAATATTATTGAGTCAATCATCAAATACTTACATTCTTGTGCTTATGTGTGATGTTTATCTTTCGAGTAGACTTTCTGGTAAATTCTTTTCAATCCCTAGAATACGCGCACGATATCTCTACTGGCTGATGGTCGTCTATACTTCATTGATAAAGCTATTGTTAAGACTGTCTATAATAATAAAAGATGGTAGTAATTTGTCCAGAATTATAAAACTTGGCTGTCGCTGTACAGTAACCATCGTCAAAGTGCCCGTTCTTTTAAAGTCATTCAATGAATAGCTTTTAAATAACGGACACTTTAACAATGGTTGTCGCAGAAACATCCAAGTTTTACAATATTCGACTAATAGCATCACAGTCTAAATGATCGGTTTATTGTTGAAGTAAATGATCGGCCATCAGGAGCCGTGGCGTACGCATGGAGGGGGCTAAGGGGGCTAAGGGGGCTAAAACCCCCCAGACCTTTGATTTTTAGGGGTGCTGGGGAAGGGGGAATAATTTTTAGTCAAATGCTTATCCGTGCGAGCCCCTCCCAAGAAAAGTCCTGCGTACGCCACTGATCAGGAGTCATCTGTGAATGTCCGCGGAGATGGAAGGGTTTCGATCGAAATGACAACTCAATAGATAAACCACGCGTAAGAATATCACGCACTCATTAGCAAAACGATAAGTTTACGATACGATTTGATTTGATTTGATTTGATCCGATCCTTCAAATCGGCCTGCATGTGTAGTTGTAATCGGATTGAAAGGATAGCCATAAAGCGACGATGAAACTTGAGTCACTACTTCAGCAGCTGTCATATATAGAAAAATGGGACTCGATTACAAAGGTTTAATTGTGCCGATTACTTTTTGTAACCGAACTGACTCTCCAAATCCAGTTTGTAATTGGAGGTAGGCCAGTTTTCATACTACAATTCAACAGCAATCTAGACGTTGATCATTATCAAAAATTGAATATGATTTTTGGTTAATTTGAAGTATAGTTATAATATAATACCCTCAATTTTGGAAAAAAAACATCTGGATCACCTTTTGAATGAAGATTTAGAAACTTTACAAAATGTAATCGGAGAGTCAGCTTGATTACAAAAAATAATCGGCAGTTCAACCTTTAGATTATCGAGTCTCATTTGCCCAGCTCTGGCTGCTATATTGGTCTGTTTACGAAGTAGAAATAAAATTTATTTTATCGTTTAATTTCTATTTGCCACTCTCTTCAAATCATTTCATTTCTCAGTAATTTTTGACCTAAGTCATAAGTAAAAAATGATTCCACACATTTTTGTTCTGATATTACTTTCGATTGTTACTTTACTACATTCAAGACAAATTTAACACTCTACTGCGCACAGTGTCACCACCGGGTAACAAGAAAAATACATAAAATCTTCGGCTCAACATTTTTTCAAAAAGCTGATACAAATAAATAACTGGGAAAAAAAAGGCACAGAAGAAACGAAGAAAAATGTCGGTAATAGTACAGTGAAAGAGAGAGATATTAATGTAGAGAGAGAAAAAGAGAGAGAAGAGATAAAAGGATGTCTTACCTCAGTGTCGTTCCACCACATGTGAAGGCGGTAGTTACGGAGGACGGTCGGGCAGTCATTGATGTGGTCGACTGCGAGCTTGACGGCGGGCATGACGCCCCTTCCGAGTCGGGACTCGGCAACCTTGCGAGCGTACGGGAAGAAGCCCGCGATGTAGACGTCATGGCGTTTGGTGAGACCAGCGGGACGTTGACACAGACAGAGGACGATCGAGCCGAGCACAAGCACAGAGAGCACGCCATATCTCTCCCTCATGCCGGCCCCCGTCGTCCCTTAGAGGTGCACCTCCCCCTGATGCCGCCTCCGCCCCCTGCTCCTCCGCTCAACCGGATTTCAGCGGCGCCCTGCAAACACACAGATAAGCAACCACCATCACTACCTTGTACCACCTGTCACATTCCCGGCTGGGCGCGATATCGCGATTTGATCGCGAAAAAAAAGGCACCCCCTGCAACTGACTGACATAAAAATGCAGGAACATTCATCGTAAGAGGGTGAAATCATAAACATGGTTTTTTATTCGGCCCTGTCATGGAATATGATATGCCAGGAACTGCCGGTCCCGAATGTCTTTAACGTTTCTCAAACGGAAAATGGGAAGGCATAGAACGATGAGCCGCTCGTGCCTCGCCTTCGCAAGCTGATACTTTACCTACCCTCATCCCCCCTCACCCCCCTCATCCTCCCCTCTCTTTTCGTTTGAGACAATCATGTCAATATATTCAAAAAAGCAGATTAATGATTGTCTCTGTCTCTATTCTTTACCACTTTAACCGAGTTATTTTATTGAATTTTCAAACGACTCTCCTTTTTTTTTTTTTTTTTTTTCGATAGCAGTGTTTTCTTCTTCATCTTTCTCTTGTTCGTAATTCTCAAAAAGTTTTAACCTGCAAAAATTCTTCTTTTAACGATCACTATTGTTTAACTTTTTTCATCGGATAATTTTGATAGAATTCATTCATCGTGGTGAAATTTCAAAAGTAGACCGCCGATTGTAAAAAATAAGTGGCACATCCTTGCGAGTAATTTGTTAAACTTTGCAAAACGGTAAGAAATATTCTCCGCTGCTCATTGCAATCATGGTTTATTGTTAATAATAATCACTACGATATTGCTATTGCTTTGGAACCGTAATGTTTGCGAATAACAGCCATATGCAATTATATCAAAAAAGGTGCGACTTATGATGAAATATGGCTTTCAAACACTCAATTACTTAAAGAACGTCTAGTTTAAAAAGAAAAGAAACTAGGCTTACATAGTAAAAATTTGTTTGGGGTATTTTAAGACCCTCTCTTTTGTTTTCGTCGAGAATAACTGAAAAAGGGGAAAACAAGCTAATAAAAATCACTGAAGTCGCACTGACCCAGTTACAAACTGTTACTGACGCAATCCTTCCATGAGAGCCTAGCAGCTCTAGAGTTATTCATCAGTACTCTGTACTCGTTCAAATAAAATGCGAGGAGATCGCAATTCTCACGTGAGCCCTAACGTATACGCGCAGAGCAGAGCGAGAAAGATCCGGAAAAATGGACAAACCTGACGGTAATCTTACCCCCCCCCCCCACCCCAACCCCTTCATCCACCTATCTCTTCCCACCGTCTCGTCTGAGGAGCTAGAACATGGGAGAGGGGGTCGGGGGGCCAAAGGGCCCTCGACGCCAGTATTTCACTCCCCTGTTGAGATCCCCATCCGTTCTCTTTGGTTCTGGTGCAAGTTCGCTCGTTCAAGTTACTGTTCCCTTCGGAGGGATTGCTCCAACTTTACACCCGGAACGATGAAATCATACTAAAAACACGTCTTAAATCAAAACCCTCCTCTGCATGAGCATGAGCATAGACGTGGACGTGACTTCAACCACTTCCGGTGCACTAGCAAATCCAAGAAATTGTCCTTCTCTCTCTCTTTCCACATTTGGATGCATGTGTAAGAAGAGGATAGAAGATGGGGAGAAAATCACGTGACTTTCCCTGATCCTCATCCTTTTCTAACACGCACCTACAAATGGGGGAAGAGAGAAAGACAAATTCCTAGATCTGCTACGGTTCCGGTGTATTCCGTAGAAATTCGTGAGGAATTGAGTCATCGAGAGCATTTTAAAGAAAAGTCAATCTCGAGGAGAACTAAACTTTGTGAGCAACTTTTACGCTGTCGTGTGAGTTTAGGCTTCTGCATAGATTTGGAGAGTACAGGCATGAGTTGGCAGCAAATGCCATGCAATAAATAACCCTTTTACAACCAGAATCAGATTACTAGAGGAAAACAAAAATGAATCGCCCAAAATTCAGTGCGGCAGTTAAATATTCGTACGCCACAGTGTTTATTTTACCTGCCCCGGTGATTGAAGGCGCTCGCGATGAAATTATTTAATTAATTAATTATCAATTAATTAGTTAATTATTAATTAGTTTATTATTAATTATTTAATTATTTTTTTTTTTTTTTTTTTTTTTTTTTTTTTTTTTTTTTTTTATTTAGCAAGTGTAATGTATTTGGAGTAGCTTTCGATGCCAATGAGAGATGGATATACGAAATTAAATAACTCGGATGAATGCGGTATATGGAGAGGGTTAATTGAGGCGTATAGTTGCAAAAATTGCAGTCTCCATTGCAAAGAGTTCACGATTGAGCAACCTTCGCATTATTTTATTTTATTTTCATTTTATTTTTATTTTACTTTATTTTTTTTTCGAATCCAATGTGAACTAAATTTTACAAACTTTTCACAGAGAAATTACAGGGCTGTTTTGAGAGTGAGTATGGTGTTGTAATTAGTGCATTCCAATCGGAAGAAAAATAAAATAAAATAAAATAAAATAATACGAAAATTGCACTATCGGGAAAACTTTGTAATGGAGATTGCAATTTTTGCAACTATACGCCTCAATTTATAATAGATAAAGCTATCCCTCTAGCTTTCAATCCTTTTTTGACTTTCTTTTTTCTAAGTTATCTTGATAAATTATTGTCAGTGGCGTCGCGTGCCATCTGGCAACAATGCAACTGCTCCATTCAAACTCATTAAATATATCGAATTTTCCTTGTGCACTGTGCACCTCCTGAATTCGACCTTTTACATGAGTTTAAATGGATGGATTACATTGTAACCAAATTGCACGGGAAGCCACTGATTATTGTTCATAATCTTGATTTTTAATCCTAAAAGTATGTCCAGGAAATGCTATATCTTGATTCACTGTGCGGCGCAACCAATCCCGATTTCAGGAAGAACACTTGATTCGGACCCCTAATATTCTCAAGCAATGCATACAATTGCAGGTGTTAATGCCCTAAATCCTTTACTTTATGCATCCACTTCTCAACTTCTCAACTCCTTCTCGCGCCCTAACCCACCTTTAACCCCTCGCGTAGTCGCGTAATCAGATCTCGTCAACGACGCTCGGTGGATAGAAATTTGCAATTTTGTGGCCAAAATCAGCAAGCTAAAGTCACCTTGAATAATTATAATTTTGAAGGCGAACTGATTTTTAAGACTATTTTTATTCGTTTCTGTGTTCGCATTCGGCGTTTTTGGTTTCTACGTTCGTTATAGAATCATATTATATGTTAGAAGTGGTTCAAGTGAGTAAAATTTAGTTCTGGAAGCTTTTAAACAATTTAAGGTCAGGCAATGTTTACTTTGAAATTCTATTTCTTCATTTTATTTTAACCTGCAACTTAATGAAAAGGAGCATTGGACGAAACCAACTTTTTTTAAGGACAAAAAAAAATTGGACTAAAATTACAGGACAAAAGACATACTTTGGACATAAAAATAATTGGACTAAAAACTCATGGACGTTGCAGTTGAGGACAAAAATAATAAATGGACCAATTGTTCTACAGGACGAAATTTCATTGGACGAATTATCAAGGACCAATTTTCATAGGACGAAAAATAAAGGACAAAAAATCGAAAAAAAACAGGACGAAACGTCTGTTAACCCTCATTTTTCACCGCCAAATCGGTCGTTTTCGCTCACTGTGTGGTGTGATGGACTCCCTGCGGGCCGATCATTTACTTCATCGTTAAACCGATCGTTAAAACTGTCTACGAGTGATGCTATTGGTCGAAAATTGTAATACTTGGCTGTTGCTATGGTTACCATCGTTAAGAGTCTCGGTTTATAAAGGCTATTCATGAGTAACCTTTAAAAAAACGGTCACTATAACGATGGTTACCATAGCAACGGCTAAGTTTTACAATATTTGACCAATAGCATCACTCATACACAGTCTTAACGATCGGTTTAACGATGAAGTAAATGATCGGCCCGCAGGCCTTTCTCGATCCTTGATGCATAGTGGATCTTTTGCAAACTTTTGCTCCAAGAATGTGGCGCATGATTTTCTACGATTTTTATATTTTAAAAAAAAAACAAATAAATAAATAAATAAATAAATAAATAAATAAATAAATAAATAAATAAATAAATAAATAAATAAATTGATAAATAAATAAATAGATAAATAGATAAATAAAAAAATAAATAAATGAAACTAAAATAAAGATATGTGTGTAGTTATAGTTCCCGGAATTCCGGTTACAGCAACCGGGATTTCCAGTTATTTTTTGGTTTCTTAGCCATCAGTGCTATAGAATATGAGATTTTCATTCCGTTTTCTTCCATTTTGACCGTTTTTTCGAAAAAATTGGGTATTCCATTTTTTTTAAAAATCGAGCAATTTTTGAGGGTCCAGAAATTAATTTTGGGCAACTTTTTGGGAACTGTCGTATTTTTTCCTTACCGCGCTTGTTTAGTAGAGCATATTGCACCCAAAGTTTATTAAATTTGGTCCATTTAAAGGGGAAGAACGAATTTTGGAAAATGGGTGGATATCGAACTTTGAACTTCGATATATCGAATACAACAAAAGATATCGAACTTTGGTTTGTGCCAAAATGCTTAGAATTTTATGCTCTTTCTAAATATGCAAAAAAACACGGGGTTCCTCTTTGAATTATTCGATTTAGCTCCCCCCTGACCCCCTCTCACACCCCCTAAAATGAGAGGGGCGCCCAACATAGCCCAACAGATTAGCCCCCCTGAATGAAAAATATTGGCGGGAACCGATTCTCAAGTATGACTCAGGAAAAAATGTTGAGGGAGGGTGTGCGTTACTTTTGCCCAATCTGCCCTCTGTATAAGATGCCAATATTTTAATGTGGAGGTTCAGCTAGTTGATGGCAGTAGGGGGGGGGGGGAGGGGTGTTCCCCACTCAATATTTTTCTTGATTCGGGAGTTTCAAGATCACCGAGAAGCTATGCAGTGTAAAATTTGACGATTCCCAAAAGGTTTTCACAGTTATTAGTTTTTTACAGTCTTGATGATAGAAGATTGCTCGTCCACGTCAACGGCAAAATCCCCCATTATCCGCTCAGTTTTCCAAGGGAAAAATTTCGTAACTTTTTTGGGCGACAAAAGGCGACATTCGCATATTGAAAAACGTGTTCCCAGAGGTCTTAGGAACAATTCCTTGCCACTCTAAACGTGGGCATCCGTGGGCGAAAAAACGTAGGTGGCCTTAAAGCCTAAAATTCTCGTCAATTTTGAGTAAAATTGGTTCCGACCTTATACAGTCTCTAAAAACTCCAAAATATTGACTTAAATGTAATATATATAGATGAATATATTCAGCTTATCATTAGGAAGAACCAACAAGTTCTAATTTTGAACAAAAAATAAAGTAACTTTGTAAAAATCGTACTTTTTGTCTGGGGATCGCAATGGCTAGAAACCAATAGCACCTAAAAGTATACAAACGCACCTTGCGCGCGTTGCTTTAAACGCATGTTGCAACCTTACCAAACATGATCGGTCGGAAAAATTTGAGATACAGATGCACTAAGATATGTGGAATCACGCTACGTAGTCAGATTTCCGTTTTTCCGACCTCCAAAAATTGACTTTTGTCTAGCTAGATACCTCTCGTAGACCATAGTGCGTCACCTCGCTGTCCGTGCGTCGTGCGAAAATGAGTTTTCACTCTTATTTTAAAATTCAATTTGCGGCGCTCACAGACAACTTTTTAGAAAACTAATTCGACAGATTTTTTCTAAATACCCTAAGGAATCATCGTGTCAAATTTGAGGGAAATCGCTTCGGCCAATTTTCGGGAAATAGAAAAAACATTTTGGAGGGACGTCAGCTTTATATATATAACAAAGCTATCCCAGCTTTCAATCCTTTTTTGACTTTCTTTGAATAATCGAAAGCCATGATATTTGACCCATTTTAAGCTCTAAAATGAATGACTTCATACCTCTCTAAGTTATCTTGATAAATTATTTTCAGTGGCGTCGCGTGCCATCTGGCAACAATGCAACTGCTCCATTTAAACTCATTAAATATATCGAATTTTCCTTGTGCACTGTGCACCTCCTGAATTCGACCTTTAACATGAGTTTAAATGGATGGATTACACTGTCACCAAATTGCACGCGACGCCACTGATTATTGTTCATAATCTTGATTTTTAATCCTAAAAGTATGTCCAGGAAATGCTATATATTGATTCACTGTGCGGCGCAACCAATCCCGATTCCAGGAAGAACACTTGATTCGGATCCCTAATATTCTCAAGCAATGCATACAATTGCAGGTGTTAATGCCCTAAATCCTTTACTTTATGCATCCACTTCTCAACTTCTCAACTCCTTCTCGCGCCCTAACCCACCTTTAACCCCTCGCGTAGTCGCGTAATCAGATCTCGTCAACGACGCTCGGTGGATAGAAATTAGCAATTTTGTGGCCAAAATCAGCAAGCTAAAGTCACCTTGAATAATTATAATTTTGAAGGCGAACTGATTTTTAAGACTAATTCGTTTTATTCGTTTCTGTGTTCGCACTCGGCGTTTTTGGTTTCTACGTTCGTTATAGAATCATATTATATGTTAGAAGTGGTTCAAGTGAGTAAAATTTAGTTCTGGAAGCTTTTAAACAATTTAAGGTCAGGCAATGTTTACTTTGAAATTCTATTTCTTCATTTTATTTTACCTGCAACTTAACGAAAAGGAGCATTGGACGAAACCAACTTTTTTTAAGGACAAAAAAAAATTGGACTAAAATTACAGGACAAAAGACATACTTTGGACATGAAAATAATTGGACTAAAAACTCATGGACGTTGCAGTTGAGGACAAAAATAATAAATGGACCAATTGTTCTACAGGACGAAATTTCATTAGACGCATTATCAAGGACCAATTTTCATAGGACGAAAAATAAAGGACAAAAAAAACAGGACGAAACGTCTGTTAACCCTCATTTTTCACCGCCAAATCGGTCGTTTTCGCTCACTGTGTGATGTGATGGACTCCCTGCGGGCCAATCATTTACTTCATCGTTAAACCGATCGTTAAAACTGTCTACGAGTGATGCTATTGGCCGAAAATTGTAATACTTGGCTGTTGCTATGGTAACCATCGTTAAGAGTCTCGTTTTATAAAGGCTATTCATGAGTAACCTTTGAAAAAACGGACACTATAACGATGGTTACCATAGCAACGGCTAAGTTTTACATTATTTGACCAATAGCATCACTCATACACAGTCTTAACGATCGGTTTAACGATGAAGTAAATGATCGGCCCGCAGACGTCTTTCTCGATCCTTGATGCATAGTGGATCTTTTGCAAACTTTTGCTCCAAGAATAAGGCGCATGATTTTTTATGGTTTTTTTTATATTTTAAAAAATAAATAAATAAATAAATAAATAAATGAAACTAAAATAAAGAGATATATGTAGTTATAGTTCCCGGAATTCCGGTTACAGCAACCGGGATTTCCAGTTAAGTAGGTATAAAACAGACTGCTGTGCGGAAAGTACCGTCGGTCAGGGAAAAGTTTAATTAAAGTAAAAAAGAAAGTCAGTTCGCAACCAAATTGCAATTTTCTATTTCGGGGTTTGCTTTGTCTGCTGCCGAATAGCATAAATTAAATTGTGCGCTACCCAAAGACAATAGAGACGACACATCACCTATTTCGCTCATAGTGGCAACATTCATTTCGGGGTCACAACAAAACAAAGTCCATCGGTTCCTATGATAGCCAATCAGAAGCGCCCAAACTTGAAATCACTTAAATTGAATTTTTCGCAGCTTTGCGTGCAACTTTCGCGATTTTTGAGGACGCCATATCGTTCTTTTCGTGAAATTTCCCTCAGGAATAGTTTTACTTTAAGCTAATTCCAGGAGCATGCAAATGGTCCATTCATAAGGGATCAATTGATAATAGCGAGCGTGTGTCAGGATATAGTAACTTTCATGGTGAGACTCGTGATCAAGCGTCACTTTGGCCCTGCTCAAGCCAGTGCAGTGTGGTGGGGCTCATGTCTTTTGGCAACCATGTTTTTTTCTATTTGTACCTACGCAAAAGCATCGATTTTTCGGATTGAAACTTCTGCAAATTGATATTTTACGTGCGTTTAAATAGAGAGAGTCCGTTCTTGCTACAACGAACGAGCCGTCAATGTGGTTCTAGCTGCGATCACATGACTCATAGCTCAAAATAATCATGAGCCCGTTTTATTTTCCTACCTTATAGCGTCGAATTATGATTTGTATGACGCGATTTCCGGTTAAAAAAATATGTTACATTCGTTTGAATGGGACACACAGAACACAGTATGGAAAATAGGAAAGAGAGAGGAAGCTAGAGAGAGAGAGAGAGAGTGAGAGAGAGAGAGAGAGAGAGAGAGGGGGGAGAGGGGGGAGAGGGGGGGAGAGGGGGGAGAGAGAGGGGGAGGGAGGGAGATCGTGGGGGCGAGGGGGCGAGGGGGAGGGAGCGAGACAGAGAAGAGAGAGACAAAGAGAGAAATATGAAGGGGATGAGAAGTATACAAGGAACACGCGGAATTCGATAATTACCTTAAGTTTCGAAATTTGCGTCTTGAATAGGAGTTCCACAGCGTGGGTACGAATAAATTGATTCCATTCAATTCTCTATGAGGGAATTAACATTTTTCAAGCCTATTATGAAACTAATTAATCCAGGCACTCTTAATCCTTGTACATTGTTTGAGAGATGCCGTCTTTGACACAGAAAGGCAATGGAAAATCGTGTCTGAACTCCGGCATTTTCATGCGATCTTTGATTTTTGTATTTGGCTTTCACAGAAGTTATTGAAGCTTACATAATTTTACGAACACTGTACTTCGTTTGAGCGCTCGATTTTTTTTTTTTTTTTTTTTCGCGCTTTCTTCCTCGTCACAATTTTTCAAAGTTGAACGAGCGGCCGGGAGTGGCCGAAACTTAATCGCGCATATGACCCGGAAAAAAGGACGAAGTTAAGGGTGTTTTTCACGGAAGGACAAGCATTTTATTTATCATTATTTATTTTTTTATAAAGATAAGATGAAAGAAATGGTTTATTATTGGCTCGTCAGCTTTATTCAGTCTCCCCTCTCTCTCTCTCTCTCTCTCTCTCTCTCTCTCTCTCTCTCCCTCTCTCTTTGGCTTCATAATTTACTTTCAAACTTTCACGGAATGTAATTAAAGAACTCCTAGTTATCTTCTCTTTTTTTCAATTTAAAGCTTCTATTTTTTCCCCGTCATGAGACAAGGACATCCTCTCTCTTTTGGTGTATACTTTTATCCTTTTCTAGTTACTTTCCACACGTAACTCGCAAGAGTCTTTCATGCACGGGTTGAACTTGATAAAGGTCAGAAAAAAAGCATAAATATGGAACATCAAAGCCTCATAACCCGGCGCAGAGTGCCTTCGGAAAGTCAATTACTGGTGTAACGTAGCGGAATTCTTTTAGAGATCCACCGGGACAAATTACCAGCTTCGAATGTTCCTCCAGTGCCTCACGATACTCGTATAAGCTATGTGTACACGTCTACACGTAGGAGGAAAGGATGGGATGGGGGAGGGGGAGGGGAGGAGGGGAGGGGGAGGGGAGGGGGGGATGGGAGGGGGAGGGGGAGGGAGTGTGAGGAAAAGGGGGCTGATTACTTTTCCATGGCCTTAAAAAAAAGCAACGGATGCTTTCACAAATATCTGATTCTCCCAACGAGCAATAAATATATAGGGAGGCCAACGTGTTATGCTGTTATGAGTCCTTTCCCAAAGGGTGATACAACATGAACGATTTAATTCTGGTTTGTTTGCCTTTCTCTTTTTAAACCTCAAATCAAAAATTGTAATTAATTCTATGTAGAAATGCAAGTGTTTCAGATTGGCTAGCTGGAAACAGAATTCTTATTGAATTACTCGGGTGAGAAAATGTTGCGTGTTTCTGCCACGTGTCAGTTTATTATCGAGCAAGTTTTTTTTTCCAAAAGAAACAGTCGTGTAGATTTGTGAGTCCAGATAGCCATTTCTAAAACACAACCACCCTCGTTTCAAATCAATATTTTAAATGAATTTAACAGGATTTTTTTTTTTTTTTTTTTTTTTTTTTTATTTTAACCACAAAGGTTAAAGAAAATAAGGCAAACAAACCGAGTCTGTGTTGAAGATATGCATGAGAGATTTCCATTGTCACTGTCTCCTTGGTGTTTCAAAATTACGCGTCCTAGAACACCGTAGATTTTCCTAATCTCAATGTGATACCATAATCACTGGCGCTAAAAGAGGTGACAACATTCACGGGAAAAAAATGATCGATGGCATTTACCACACTCTAAGTGGTTGATATTTCGGCCGACCCGTAGGCGCCGTAGGTATGGTAAAATCTACTAGACGTGTTTGACTAAACGTCCCAAAGGTTTGGTTGAGTTTACTCAATGCCTCCGTGATTCTGAAGGCCAGAAAATTCAAATAGAAAGGACCCATATTTTAAATGATAAGATTGTTATCATTTCGAGTACAAACGAAACGACAGTAAAAAAATTATATTTTGCGATGATATATTACATAAATAGTTTCACCAAAACAACTACATTTCCAAGTTTCCACATAACTTATTGTATTCTCAACGTAAAGTGGACTTCTAGTTAGGTTCGTTGTTAAGCTAGGAAGGGGTTCGAGGCCCAACAGTGACAATAAGCTACTTATGTATCCGTCAAATAGCGCTCCAAGCAATCAGTAACAGAGCATTATTGCTTTTAAATAAGTGATTTAAATAAAACGATCTGGCAACGTTTAAATGTCAAATACTTCGTCCGATAAACATTAAATGAGGTTTAAACAGCGACTCGATACGCATATAAGATTTGTATAACTACAAGCAGTCCATGATGCGTGTGAATTGACCTGAACTTCTGTCTTCTGATGAAGAAAATGAATAGCTGAGAAATAAAGCGCCGTCGTTTTTTTCCTGAAGGTTACAGTTCAAAGATACAATCGTGTAAAGTTGCGAAATACGTTCGACCTATGAGGTCATGTTAAAAATTTTCCTATTTAAAACAATTGTTTTTCAGGCCGACATTGCAACTTTGGTCGTCTGGCAGTACGATGAGACTTAGAAAATAACCAAAGGCATTCTTGTTTTCATGTTTACAAAGATCTTTTATGTGCATCATCAGAAAGAGAAAAATTTGGGTTTACATATGATCCATTTCTATCGGGTCTTTAGACCCGGAATGCACTTTCATTGCAAAAAATATGCTCTAATATGATAAGCTGATGAATGGGCATGGTAGCTACATTTGTTAGTCCCGAAATTACATATTGACTGCAGGCCGTACGCTCACGCAACGGAAAAAGATAAGAAAACATATTGTTGTTTAACAATGTATGAGAAGAATGGGGAAAAGTAAATATCGATCAATTTCAGTAAACCAATCGATCGTCTTTATTTGATTGATTGATTTATTTATCTGTTATTTTATATTTGCTTTCAATCTTGATTCACTCATCCATTCATTTGCCGAGTATCGTGACTCAAGAAAATCAAGAAGTTCCCAGTGAGCATCAGCTTCAGCTTGCCATACGGTTTCATTAAATGATGGAACAGATATTACCAACTCTTTGACAGTTTCAGGTCTGCGACGTCATTCCTGGAGGCAAAAGTTCTCCGGCACGACCACGAGTCTTTACAACGATTTTATGTCACTGTCTAAAAGGCTCAATCGCCAATTCGCCCGGGGACCAGAGCCAGAGCGTTTGAAGAGTACTATGTCAATATTTTAGGAAAATAAAATCGAAATTGTACCGTTTCATCGCGAGCCGCTTTCCCCCAGACGTCAATTTATTTCATCCGGTAATCACTTTACGAGCGCTGCGCAGTGGGGGTGGGGGGAGGGGGAGAGTTGGGAGAGGCGGTAGGTGCGGAAGGGGGAGGAGAAAAGTTCCGAGCGGAAAAATGATAAATCAAATGAATGTCTTGCAGGGTGCGAGGGGGTGAAAATGTCAACAGAGGAGACGGGGCTCGCATCCTTTTCATCCCCCCTTCTCAGAAAAAAAACTAATACCAAAATAAACAGAGAAATAACCGCCCCAAAACTTGGAGCACAATGGACCAACATCAGGGGTTATTTGGCAGAAGGCGGTTGTCATGGCAACCGCCTACGCTCTTCAGAGCCGACCACTCCCGACTAGATATTCTTGTTCCGCGTGTAAATTAGAGATTGAACAAAGATTGAAGAGTAATCATCAGTCATCCTCAGAGCCTGGAAAATAGTTTGAGCAAGAGTTCCGGAAACTTTTGCTTACGGTGCTGATTGGTTCACGAATTCAAACTTTTCTGGATGAGATTTAAAAAAAAAAAAAATAACAAAAAATAATAAATGCAAAATCTATCCATAAAATATTCTTTAACGCTCGTAATCTGCTTTGTCATTCAGTTGCATCTGTACAGAGGCGTCGCGTGCAATTTGGCAACTATGTATTCTATCCATTTAAACTCATGTAAAATATCGAATTCAGGGGGTGCACAGTGCACAAAGTAAATTCGATATATTTAATGAGTTTAAATAGAGCAGTTGCGTTGTTGCCAGATGGCACGCGACGCCACTGCATCTGTATGAGCCGAATGAAGCTCTTAATAACTTTTGCTATTTATTACGAACAAATAGTTATTACTTTAAGTTTAATTCAGCGGAAAATACAATGAGCATGGCACATTGAAAATTACAGAATTTCCTCTCAGACTCATACAATGACTTTAAAGTTTAAGGTGTAATGACGGAGCTACGAAGGTGCCTTGGGAGATTTCTATCCATACGAATAAATTGAGACTTTCCACTGTGCGCCTCTATATTACAGAGAGAAAGAGAGAGAGACAAATTAGATGGGAATCTCCTATGATAACTGCAAAGCTCCACCATCTTTGCTTTTAAGTTCAAACCTCGGAAATTTAAAACATGCATATATTTAGATGTACATGCTACTTATTGTTAATCAGTATAACAGTATAGCACGAGAACACACGGATAAAACAGACAGTGTTTGGTAAATCGTTTTTGTAAAAGTTACGCGTTATAGTTATAGTTACTGAAGGTCCAGTTCATTTCAAAATGTGATTTTCACAGAAATAATTTCATAATCCTATATACTGTCTAACAGATCTAGAATTTACAGTATTATTAATAGTATTACTGTGATAATATTATTGAGAGAGGGACAGTGGGGGAAGGGAGAGAGAGAGGGTTGAGAGCGGGTGGTGAGAGGGGTTGAGAGGGGAGAGAGGGGGAGAGATGGAGAAAGAGGGGGGAGAGAGCGGAAAAGAGAGTATGGAGAGAGAAGGGAGAGCGGGGGAGAGAGGGGGATAGAGGGGTAGAGAGGGGGTGAGAGGGGGAGAGCGGAGGAGAGAGGAGGGGAGAGTGGGAGAGAGGGGGATAGAGAGGGAGAGAGGGGAAGAGATGGGGAGAGAGAAGGAGAGAGGGGGAGAGAGAGAATGAGAAAGAGAGGGGGTGAGAGGGGGGGACGAATTTCTATCTAAGCCATTCATCTATCAGATTATTTATACGCTCACCTATATACTCACGACTCGCATGCCCCGGCAATAGCTTCTCTTCCTCAGATGCCACGCACTAAACTTTGTGTTTTATTTATGTTGATTTCCCCCTCTCACTCTTTCTTCCTTCTCTTTTTTTCGGGCGTCAATGTACTACATTCAAACAGGAGGAAAAGACCGCAGACTTGCGGAGAAAAAAATATCTTTCTTTAAAGTTTCGAGCTGTGTCAAAGTTTTCATTGTGGTAAGAGGCCGCCGTTTGAGCTGGAAATTGAGGGATACATAGAGGTAAGAGGCAAATAATATAGGAAGGAAGGGAAACTAAAAAGAGTGAGGGGGAGGGGTGGTGAAAAGAAAGAGAGAAAATGGGGGTGGTGGTTACTAGACAGTGCATAGAAAGAGTAGAGGAAGCGTCGTGTCTGCCACATCATGATAATAAGAGAGCTGCACCAATAAGAGAATGCAGAAAGTGGCACAGAGAGATAGAGAGAGAGATAGAAGAGAGAGAGAGAGGGAGAGAGAGAGAGAGAGGAAGAGGGTGCAATACAAGAAAATGAATCCTAGGATCAAGAGGATCAGTAAAAGAAGGAGGGATAAAAGAGATAGAAGAAAGAGAGAGAGAGGGAGAGAGAGAGAGGTGAGAGCGCGAGAGGGGGTGAGAGGGGAGAGGGGGAGAGAGAGGAGAGAGGGAGGTGAGAGGTCGTCGAGAGGGGAAGAGGGGGGTGAGAGGGGTGTGAGGGGGAGAGAGGGAGAGAGAAGGTATGTGCTTGAAGAAAAATGAAGAGAGAGAGAGAGAGAGAGAGTGGGAGAGGGAGAGGGAGAGAGAGAGACAGACAGAGAGACAGAGAGAAAGAATGTACAAGAAGAGAGAATCCCGACATCCAAACGAGCATGGAGGCGGGGGGTGTGGGTTACTTGAGAGATGTAATGAGTGGAAATGAAACTTTAGTCGCTTGACAAAGATAACAATGAAATTCGAACTGAGCCAAGTTCGAAAAGGCGAAATATACCGAGCGCGCGAGTTTCAGTTGTCAGCGGTTCAGAGCTCAGGGGGGCTCGGGGGTGAGTCAGTAAAAAGTTCGCTCTGCTTTCGGCGCGGCATCCGGGCAAAGCAGTTTCGACAGTTCTCAGTTAACAAGTTCATCAAACCGCGGACTGTGGTGTAGCCCTGTATACAACGGCTTCGATACGTTGCGACGCGACGCTCCGTACGGTCCAGGGTCGTACGTAGATGCTACGCTAAATTCCTTTCCACCCTGTCTCTCTTTCTCTCTCTCTCTCTCTCCCTCTGTCCCCCTCTCTCTCATTTCTCGCCCCTCTCTCTTTCTCACGCTTTCTTATAACGATTCGCTGTACTGATTTAATTAATTGCAGTGACTCAGTAGACTTTTTAGATTTGATCAGTGAATTTCACTGATTGAATAATACAAATCGAGTGACGTTTCAAGGCAGATTGCTCTATCTTTCATGAGTCAATTATAAAAATATAATTACCTTAAAATCCAAATTTTGAACTGGAGTCTAGCCGGTGCGTATTCATGAAAGTATATTTAACCATATGAGATCAATTGGAGCGTTTTGTAACAGATGATTGCGATCGATGAGGGCATTGTTGGCCAACCGTTGCAATGACTTCTGTAAAGCCGCCGCACTAAACATCCGTCAATCACCATAAAAAAAAAAACTTTGGTAGCGCTGACAAAAACCTTTGCTAGAAAATGACCCTGCAAAATACTTTTGATATGAGTCAATCAAAGATTTTGTGCGCCTAAGTTCGGAGGTTTTGCTGGGTGAACTAAAGATTTGATTGTCTCAACTAAAGTCTTTTACTGGGTCATTTTTATAATAAAGGTTTTGTGAGGCGCTACCAAAGTGTTTTTTGTCCCCCTGCTTTCTCTGTGATAGACCATGATGCACTTTTATTAATTTGGGTTTGACACGGCGACGTTTTTCATCAGAAGACTGACTCCAAAAAGTATGATGAGCGGGATACCAACGGCGGCTTGTGCAATGTGGCAACAATGGATTTCCTCGATTTAAAACTGTGTAAAATAATCGATTACTTGGTGAGGCGCAGCGCCTTTTGCATACGTGCATACGCGATCTTTTTGCATACGTTTAAATGGCAAAAGTGCACAGTTGCCAGCTTGCCCGAGCCGCCACTGCGGGATACTAATCAGTGATGGCGCATCGTGCGATTTGGCACCGTTATGTATATTCTATCCTTTTAAACCGTTGTAAAAGGTCGAATGCAAAAGTGTTACCCATAGTAAAGCTCGATCTTTTTCATGGGTTTAAATGTACGAACTTTACCGTTGCCTAATTGTACTCTACGCCACTGAGTTTTAGTTCTGGTGAGATCACACATTCGCAGACTCCCTCTATAGTAACTTAGTCAGACTTTTGAGTAAGGGAGGTGTCTTGCTTTGAGTGCAGGTCCTTGAATTTCTCTTTTGCTCGTGTGAAGGCTGTTTCCGTCGTTGTAACAACGAATTGTTTGCAAAGACTTACAAATATAGCAGGGCTCGGGCCGTTTCATTTGCCAACTTGGCTCCTAAATAGACGCGCATAGCTCTACAACTTATAACTGCGCGACATTCGTGCCCACCTCTTTGCGAGCGAAACTTCTTACAAGCTTGTCGGTTGAATTTATGAATTTTGTTGCGAAAAATTCAAGACAAATTACTTACTTTAACTTTCTTCTCAGACTTCACCTTCTGTATTTCTCTCCACATCTCTCTACTCCACCCCTCTCGGGCTCGCACCGTGAACATATTTCTCTCGTCTGAGTTTTAGAGGTTATGTAGTCAAATTGAAACGTGACGTTTCAAGGATGTTTGCGATGCTCCATGCGTAACTGCGTATATGTATAGTAGCTTGGTTTCAAAGATATTTACTGTTTACGCCATAACGTTAACAAAATGTCCAGCAAAAGTCATCATTTATCACAAAAGTCATCTGCCACGGCCGGGTTTCGGACTCGCGTTTCCGACGTGGCAGTCCTGAGTCCAGTGCTGTTCCAATCAGCCACAGCGACTACTTGCGATCAGCCGAGACAATCGGGCTACTTCAACGCGCACGGCCGTCACCCGCTACAGAGGCGACGCTGCGTTGTGCCGCGACTCCACTCACCTCGCGGCAACTTTGAAGTGCCCGCGGCCGCTTAGTTCCACACGCTCACCGCGAGAGGACGCGAGCACACCACGGAACACCTGTTTCCCGACCAGTCAAACGCGCCCCGTTTGAAAGAGGTCTGCTCAGCGCAACCTACCTAGCAAGCAAGAGAACATCTCAAGGTGGTCCATGTTAGCTTTGATCGTTCTTATTTTATTCCTTTGTCCCATTCACCGCTATCTAAACGGCGGCGGTCAATTTAGCAATTTACGAGTGCCTTCGAAAGTAGATTTTCTATTTTCTGTCGGATCCTCAGTGCAAACTGTTGGAACTGAATATATTTCTGGTAAGGCTCCCACTCTCTCGCTCCTCTCGGGTGTAGCTGAAAACCGGCACGCTCCATTCCCCCAACTTGCTCACCTCCGGCAGGACCTCCGCTGGGTGGACTAGCACAACTCGAGATTCATCTGGCTGGACGCTCCGCTGGGTTGAACAACCTCACTCACAGACGCCTGGGCATAAATTTCCTTTATGCGCCTGGGTGGATCGACCGCTGGGCTGACTGTAACATCATCTTTCATCTGGCCGGATCGACCGCTGGATTGAAATCATCAATTTCATTTATCATCTGGCCGGATCGACCGCTGGATTGAATCATCAAACTTCATCTTTCACCTGGCCGGATCGACCGCTGGGTTTCATCCATCAATCATCATCTGGCTGGATCGACCGCTGGATTTTGATCATCTCTGCTTACCGCCGGCTGGACCTCCGCTGGCTGGACTAAGCTACAGTGACTGGATAAACCACAGTGCGGCCATTTGCCTTCCACCCCTCAATAGTGCACCCACTTTAGCATGGGCAGCATGGGGAGTAGGATTGTTCCTGGGTTTCGGAATGAAATTTTCTCTACCCCCCGTCTGAAAATAGTCATTAATGCTATGTATAAACCATTTTTAGGGCGGGGGGTTGCGATATTTTTTACTAGTGACTCAGGAAAGCACTTCCTCCCTATGGCGCCGTGTTAAGTTGGGTGCGCATCTGCGGGGGGTCAGTTACGGGGAATCCTTGATTTCTCTTGATTTTGCGAACCAATATGTTTCAAATTTGACAGAAGAACTTCTGTCGTGTCTAACTTGCCTACGAGAACCCTATAAAACTGTTAAAATACTTCTAAATGCTCAAATTCGCGATGTAAGGAATCCGACCAATCAGAAAGACGACCAAAATGACCGCACTGTGGTTTATCCAGTCACTGTAGACTAAGCAAACAAACACGTCTGGCTGGACTAAGCAAACAAACACGCCTGGCTGGACCGACCGCTGGGTAAGCCCTGAGAGACTGACTCTAGGGGACAATACCAAGCGCCTAGCGCACATCAACACTTTGGCCCTCGCGCCAACATTTACTGATCTCCGTGAGTAGAATACTCTAGAAAAACGATCGACAAACGATGCTTCGCAGACAGTGGCGTCGCGTGCAATTCGGCAACAATGTATTCTATCCATTTAAACTCATGTATAATATCTAATTCAGGGGTTTCACAGTTTACAAGGAAAATTCGATATATTTAATGAGTTTAAATGGAGCAGTTGCATTGTTGCCAGATGGCACGCGACGCCACTGTTCGCAGAGTTTAAGATCAATTTACATGGACCATATAACAAGACTATGTACTAATTTTATCTTTGCTCAAGGACCATGCGAAATGAATGCCCATGGGTAATTCCACGGTATAACAGGACTTCTCGCTGATGCCAAAAAATACCATGAAATTGAATCAGAAAAATATCTAATGCAAGCAATACATATTCATCTCCTCTATTAAAGGCAACTATTTCTACAAGTTTTACAATAAAGGACCGTAAACTCAATGAATCGCTGAAAATAGATATATTTTCAATAGTCAAAACAAGTGGAATGACCCAACCAAACAACTATAGTCATTCCGTCATGGCAAAATGACCTTTTGACCAGTAAAGTGATTTCGATAAATCATTAAATTTACGATTTATTTTTGTTGAGCTTGCTGAAATAAACACAAAATCACTGAAATACTCATCAGTTTGGTAGGGAGCTTTAAACGTTTTAACTAAGCGATTTCTATAACAATTAAAGGGCTCTGCCGATTTAATCGCCACATCTGCACTGGGGCAGTTGGCGGAGTAACACAAAAAACTTGTAAATTCATCTGCGATTGATTTCGGTAATTTTCGTTTGTTTTCGGAATGGCCAAACACTTGCCTTTGATATCCGACCGTATAGTTGTTTTCTTTTTGCAAACGTCAAAATAACGGAGAAATCAGTCAAGTCCGACGGAACGTTTTTCCGCGGATTCCTTTAATTATTATCAGCGTCACCGAAATGCCCTCTTATCGTGGAATGTAGAATTACCATTAAGTACCACATTTTATCTTGAACCCCCTTCCCCCATCTTTATCCCCTATCGCCCGTTAAATACTGAAATTCAAAATTGTTGAATTATCAACGTTTTAGATCCAAGTCCAACACTTGTGATACATTTATGCAGTGGCGTGCGGTATTAGTAAGCAAGGCAGGCACTGGCTGCCCCCAAGATTTTCTGAACTATGTAAAATTTCTCAGTAAACTTACTTATTTTCAATAATTTCTCTGTCATTCGACTAAATTCTGCGATTAGGTAGTAGAACAAAAAACATCTTTCTAAAAAGTGTATCTGAACACCCATCTTTGCAATTCATATAGCCTGCTTTAATTTCATATCATCATATTATACCCATAAATATTTTAAAAAAATTATATACTGTACTTATTAATACTGTAATTATTTTATGCTATTTATCATAAGAAAAAAACAATTATTGTACTCATGTTGTATAGTCGTGTTAATAAAACTTGTTAAAAAAAAAAAAAAAAAAAAAAAAAAAAAAAAAAAAAAAAAATATCAACTGCACACCACTGAATTCATATACGTGAGTTCAAAAGGTGAATTGCAAATCAACCACTTAGGTACCGAAACAATTTATTTGGCACTCCCCCCTTCTCTATCTGTGGCTATTGTGAATTGAAAGGGGAACGATTCGATTGCCCGCGGGTTTTTTCAATTTATTCGGACACACACGAGTAATGAAAATGTCAGTTTTCTTTTTTATGTTTTTGTTTTGTTTTGTTTTTTTTTTGTTTGTTTTTGGGAGGGGGAGGATTAAACATTCACATATAAGACATTCGATTCGGTCATAAACTTATATATATATTCCGAGGCAATGGAGGTCAATGTCCTTCATTAGATGAAAGGACGCGTCGCTAAGTCACGAAAGATCTCTGAAGGACGCCACTCCGAAATCGTCGCACGGCGAATCTGTTCTCTCAAAAAGTCGTCTCGTCGTCTCTACAAAGCCTCGCAATTTCGTAAATTGTGCCCACTCGCGAAACCAATTCTCGTTCGGTAACGATCTGAAAATCGAAAGTTTCGGCGCCGAGAACGAATAAAAACAGAAAAAGTGGGGAAAAAACCAAGTGCCGTGGGATGCGAGGAGGGGAGGAGAGGCTGAAGAGAATAAAAAGGGCGAAAGGAGAAAAAATATCGCGTTCGAATTGGCCGCTGCTGAATTATTCATTTGTAGCTAATGGGGGCCTCCTGCCTGCAGTTGAACAGCGCGAGGAGGCATCAGAGTCTATCTGAGGTAAGGACACTGAATGAGGAGAAGCTCAATGTTGCCAGATTTTCCTTATGAAATGCTAACTTTTATCCATTCAGTCAAATGGGAAAAGTTGGATAGTTATCCGAAAGATGGCAACACTGGAGAAGCTTCTCGACAAAGCTCAATACAGTGTTGCAAATCTGTACGACTGAAGGCCGGTAGATTTTCCATCAGTCTCAATTTAAAGAACAGGGATTTTAACCTTAAATCTGGCAAAAATGTCTCAAAAGCACCTCGATTGTCAAACATCGTAACGAAATCTTGGGTTTTCTTTATATGAGTATATTTGCTCCCCAAAATTCAGCATTCCTCTGCAAGATCGAAACTGCGGGTAGATGCGCCTTATCGTTTCAAATGGGCTCAAATCTATAGTGTTGTTTCAAAATATCTCATTAAATATTGAATTTTTTTCTTCTTTTTTCCTTCTTCTTCTTCCAGGGAAACCGACGATCAATAGCCTATGAAGCATTTAGCCACCAATCCCGTGCTTATTTATTTACCTCAATCTGTTTGACAACTAAAATAACAAAACGCGAACATTGGCAGTTTCAACAGACTGCATGTTTTGCCTTCAATTGACGATGTAGGCAAAAAAAAGCACTGCTGCGTAAGAATATTATGTACCATTTAATTTGAAAGATCGTGCGTGGTGAGAGTTAGAGAAGTTTTCAATAGTATACGGTTTTATGCTATCACCAAGGATCTTCATGAATTGCGGTAATCAGGTGTCCTAACCAGTAAAAGAAAAATCCTACGGCTAAAAAAGGAAAGAAAGAAAAGAACAATAATAATTTTCAAATCAACTCCTATACATGAATTATGGTAATCGGGTGTCCTAACCCAAGGTTATAGATTAAAGAGGTATGCTCATCTGACTTCGCGCCTCAAACTCAGTAGCGCGAAGTTCAAAATCCAGATCCAATATGGCCGACAAAAGCAGAAAACATTGTATACTCATTCCAGAAAACATCGGGCTATTTTCTGCTTTTCTGGAGAGGGAGCCCAATGTTTTCTGGAAAGAGTATACAATGTTTTCTGCTTTTGTCGGCCATTTTGGATCTTGATTTTGAACTTTGCGCTACTGACTTTGAGGCGCGAAGTCAGATGAGCATACCTCTTTAATCTATAACCTTGGTCCTAACCAGCAAGCCGGAAAGCCTGGGCTTAAAAAAAAGAAAGATATACGAAAAATAATACCTAATAATTTTCAAATCAGCTTTCTTCCCGCTTTAACGTCATTCCTATCTCCGTTTCTCACGCATAAAGGTCAGTTGCGAGGAGATATATTTTTATATTTTTTTTCTCCAGGAACGGTTGTCTAGTCAATGAGAGTTCAGTCTTTTCAGTCTCATGATCGTAGAACGATTCTGCTTTTCCATCGCTCTCTCGTATTTCTTTTTTCTGTATAGTTCTTCTTTTTCCCATTCGGACAGCAATGGTGCGGAACAAACAGAATAACGAGGAGGTTTCGAGACAAGCGGTCGCCGGAAAGTCTCGCCGCAAGTGCCCCTGGGTCACTCACCTCATCCTTCGCCAGTAGTCCCGTCCGGGTTTCCCTCGGCCAGTGTTGCCAGATCGAGGGTAAAAAGCCGCATCGTCCCCATTTAAATCAATGTAAAGCGTACGGCTTTTTCACCCCAATCTGGCAACACTGCCCTCGGCCTCCTGACAAACTGCTGCTTTAGCGCTCTATCCGTAGTTTTTCGCTCAAAGTTTCATCATCTTTGTAAAACTTTCTTTTCCCACTTCTCATACACGGAAAAAAAACTACGGTGAAAATAACACCATCTGGATACCTGATTTTGGCACCTGCTAGATGTTGTGGTAATGTTAACCAAAAATATACTTTGTTTTGACTAGGTACTAGGTGATGTTACCTGATTGGATGTCGAATTTACTCAAAGTATCGGTAAATGTACCATACTTCTAATCAAGTTTACTATAACATCTAGCAGGTGCCAAACTCAGGTATCCGTATGGTTATTTTCAATAATCTTTTTTTTCCGTGTACATCACACCAGTGGCGGCTCGTGCCATCTGGCAACAATGTCTTCGCTCCATTTGAATCTATGTTTAACAATCGCTGGTGAACCGCTGCTTCACTTTCGAATCGATTGTTTTACACACAATCAAATGGAGGGATGACATTGTTGCCATATTGCACGAGCCGCCACTGCACCACACTTAACGACGATCGGTATTCTGATGACTACGGTCATCAAAATAAACCCATATTGTAATTTCGTTCACCATCAAACGGGAGGGGGATGGGATCTTCAGCTCAAATATCAAATCGATATTACTAAGGTGCAAACCTTTAAATTCAACATCAATAGATGTGGGTCACTGAAAAAAATAAAGTTTAGGTACAACCGTAGCAGCCTTTTAAAAGAGCCTCGCAAAGCAAAGGCTCTAGATCTACAGGAGCAAGGTGCAGCTGTTCTGAAGCACTATATAGCTACTTCGGTAGAGTAACAGCTTCTCTTCTTGCTTATACTCTCCCAAAGTAGTGCATCGGTACAGCAGCACCTTGCTTCGGTAGAGCTAGAACTTCTGCTTTGCGAAGCTATTTTTAAAAGGCTACAACGGTTGTGACGTACCTAAACGTTGTTTCTTCCGTGGTTTTAAGCGCTTCTATATTTAGCGTGTAATTATTTCAAAAAGGTTAAGTTCCGACTCAAAACAATAACGATGGCATTATTGTAAAACATAATGTGATCCAGTGGCGCAACCAGGATCTCTTCCATCTCTCTCATTTCGCATTTGAATGTATAAGTAGGAAAAGGGCAGAAAGAGGGAGTTTTATCCCCTTGTTCATCCTTGTATAACATACATTTTTTAATGGAGAAAAGAGAGAGATGAAGAAACTCTCGGTGCGCTACTGTCCTCTAGAAATCATTCAAGCAGAAGGCGAAACAGCAATCATTAGCACAATCACGGTACTTTATATGTTTGAGTAAAATGGACGAGTGTGAAAAGTATATCAACAGAACTTTCCGTCATTTGCATTTTGCCTCTTGGGACTTCCGTGAGGTTTGGAGGTTGGCGGAGGGGGTGGTGGGGTTTTTGAAAATGCATAGTAGATTTATTTTGTTTGGCTGGTTGGTTGCATAGTCCCTATAAAATAACACGACGAGAGGTTTTATGGGGGTAAAATCAAAAGAAAACCATGTGGTGAGAATAAGTGAGAAAACTTTGCAAACGGTAATGGTAAATACCAGACTCATCGGCCTTACAGACTCAGAAAATTTGATAATTAAAGTTCGAGGTCTCTCCATGCCATGGCAACTGTTATAAACTATACAAACGATATCAAATTGAAGACAACTTGAATAGCAATTAGAGTCTTTTTGCCGTCTTGTAAAATGCGGCTCGAAGTCTTGCTCTTTCGGCGGGATACGCTTATTGAAGTGGTCACGCGACTTGTTGCGCTTATTATATTTCAGCCTTTAAGCGCTCTCTCTCTCTCTCTCTCTCTCTCTCTCTCTCTCTCTCTCTCTCTCTCTCTCGCCGCTTAAATCTTCGACCACGGCTCGTTCCCCGTGACGTCTTGATTCGCCTTTTCAAGTTACCTTCTTCGGGCCTGGTTAATCGCATTTTAAAACGCAATCCAGTTCAGTTTCAATCCCAGAGCCATTAACGGTCTTGCGGCTCAGTCCATTAACACGAAAATTCACGAATCCATTAAACTGTCGTCATTGATTTATTCTAACCTTCAACTTTAGACTTTCACGCGCTGCGAAAATAAAGAGCATTATATATGTATAGTTTATCTCATTAACTCTCGTGGTAATATTCTGCTCCCGTAACAGTATATCAAAAGGAGGTTTACAGGTATACCGGCATCCATCGGTAAAATTCACGTATCAGAGCGTTTATGAATCAGTATTTGTAAAATGAGTTTTAATGGGGGGGGGGGGCTTGGTAAACAAAGTACAGTAATGGTGGGTTGGATACGACGTGTAAGGGTTTTTATTACTCGGTGAGTTGAAAACAAGGATACATTTGGTTTGCTTCTAGATTTCATATACTTCTGATGATAAAATTTCGTCCCGAAATAAGGATATTGTTCTTAATGAGAATTTGGAAGTTTACGAGTAAACCAAAAATTTCCCAGTTGGCCCAGATAGCCAATTCACAAAAATAGCCGTAAATATCCAAATTGGTGATGAATTATGACAAATTAGCTTCCAGTAGAATGGGGTGTACTAAATTACTTAAAAAAAAAAAAAAAAAAAAAAAAAAAAAAAAAAAAAAAAAACACTTAGGGCTTTTTAGATCCCCTCGCACAGAAAGAAAAAAGAAGAAGAAGAAGAAGAAGAAACAACAATTTCGTTGCACTTACAAAACCTTTGGTAGAAAAATGACTCATCAAAAAACTTCAGTTGGAATCATTGGTTCACCCAGCGAACTCTCTTGCGTGCGGCGTACAAACTTTCTGTTAGTTCTACTAAGGTATTTTGCTATGGGTTATTAATTGTCTACCAAAAGTTTTTTCGCAGCGCTGCCAAAGCGTTTTTTTTTTCTTTCTTTCTTTTTTTTCAGTCAGGTGCCGAACGTTTGCAAAATAGCTAGAGCTCACAATGGGTTAACTTGCTGATTTTTGGTCGCCAAATCGAAAACTGCCGCCCACTGAGCGTCGCATCGAGGATTATTTACCTCGGCTTAGTCTCAAAACATTTCTCAAAGTTTGATATCGCATACTAAACTTGGCCTTGACGTCTGACATGATGGAGCCCCTCTCTTAATTGCGTTGAAACTATTAGGAATGGAAAGTAGCTCTGCACTCACATTCACTGTGCACGAGACATTTCGGATCCTAATTAATTAAATTCCAGCCCTTTCCCAAAAGTTCTATCCTCCAAGTGTGCTTTATTGAAAACGAATCAGTTATGCGCAGATTTCGCGCGAGTTTGGAGGAGGGGGTGGGGCGGATAGTATCAGAAGACGGTGATGATGCGGACCAAATGAGAGAGAGAGAGAGAGAGAGAGAGAGAGAGAGAGAGAGAGAGAGAGAGAGGAGAGACGGCGCGCGGCGACTTTCAGAAATGTTCTGCTATTTTGTTCGCATCGCGAGTGGAACTTGGCTCAAAATGAGCCAATGGGGCTGTTGCAAACTTTTGAAGTAAGCGATTTTAGGGTCGATTTCGAGGTAAAATGATGAAAAATAACATTGATGCCGATTAGTTTAGGGCAACCCAGGAAAATTTGGTCCAAAAAATCCTTGACCAAATCTACTTCACCTAGCAATAGGAATTTTTATGAAATTGTTAGGTTGTATCCCCTTATTCTTATGTTAATACATCCTCTCATAAAAATAAATATATTTGTATATAACAGGAGATTTTTATAGAGGGAATACTCCTAAACTCATTACAAATAAATATAAGGGGTAGCTTAGCATTCGACTCTCTTTCAGAGATATTTTTTTTTACTTTGACTTTTGATACACCCTGTATTAACATTATGGGCGATCCTCCATCAAATGTGAGTACATCCACACCCTTTGTTTAGCATCTTTCAACATGTGCGAACCTGAACTGCACTTTCCCTCCTTTTTTACGCAGACCTTCGATCTATTTTTTACTTTGCACACTCGATCCATAATTTATTTTTGTCCGCGGAGGAAAAGGGAAAAAAGCGAATCCTCGAATAAAAAATGGATCCGTTTTGCTTTTACTCAAAGTAAAATATAGCTTATATCCCTCTACCTCCGGAAAAAGCAAGT
>VMOF01000388.1:56356275-56371517 GCA_011764245.1 Trialeurodes vaporariorum | reverse complement strand
TCTTTAAACAGTGTTCGACGCATCATATTTTCAGCTTTAAGCCCCATTTTTGTGGATTTTCAATATCCTAAAAATTAAAAATATGGCAGCTATTTTACCGCGACCACCTCCCGTCATAGTGGGCTCAAAAATTTACGCAATCGGTATTTAGAAACGGGAATTGAATATTGTTTCAGAGACAAGAAACAAGCAGAGAACCAGCACAAATGTACTGGAAAGCGTGCCAAATCGTTGAAACAAAAACCAAAGTCACTTATAATCTTTGATCTACCAAGCTTTCATTTAAAATAATTTTCAGGAAATATGTATGCAACAAGCTCTTCCTCACACCATATTTTCTCTGCGCGTTCCAGATTTTCATGATTGTCACTAGTATCGACATCAGATTTGACTATCCATTTGCTGATAGCAAAAGTTTGCTGGAGCCCCATTGTCACCCTGCTAAAAATGACAAGTCATACATCAGGCTGACATCAAGCTGAGATCAGTTTAAACCGGTAATTCATACGACCTCAGCCTAACCTCAGCCTGACAGAAAGCTACCAACAACATGACAGAAGGTGATATAGGTATTTAATCTTTGCTGTAACCGGTTCAATCCCCAGTGGATGGTACAATATGCCACTAAATATTCGCAAAACGACAGCACTAGGGCCGTAACATTCTTACGAACATTTCTTGCTGTCGGCGTTTATTTTTTCTTTCCGCGTTTTATCATGAATTTGTTTGTTTCTCTGTAGAAAAACTTGTCTACAGTAGCTCAGACATCCGCTGAAACATGTAAAAATATGATAGAAAAAAATCATTCTTTCTAGAGGAGAGAGGAAGAGAAAGAGAGATAGATTGAGTGAAATTGTGGGATGGAGGGAGAGTGAGAAAGATAGGAAGAGAGAGAGGGGGAAAGGGAGATGGAGGAAGAGGGAGGAAGGAAGAGGGAGGGGAGTGGGAGGAAGGAAGGGACAGTGGGAGAGAGAGAGAGAGAGAGAGAGAGAGAGAGAGAGAGAGAGAGAGAGAGAGAGAGAGAGAGAGAGAGAGAGAGAGAGAGAGAGAGAAAGAAGAGAGAAGAGAAGAGGAAGAGAGTGTGAGTGAAAGAGAGGTCGGCGAAGGAGAGGGATGAGGAAGAAAGAAAGGAAATAAATCGCAAAGGAAAGAAAAGCGTCGGAAAGAATAAGGTGACGAAAAACATAGAAAGCAAAAGTGCAGTGATTTCATGCTGTTATTTCCAAACTTATTTATTTACTCAGTTTTTCCCTCCGTATCCACCCTTTTTTCCCTCCCCCACCTTTTTTAACCCGCCTATCCTCCACGACAAATGACCTGTCTCATTCCTCCCTCAAAAAGTCATATAAATACATCCCGCGTCCTCTGGCGGAGACCGAGTACGACAGAGGAGATTCCGTGAATTCGCCTTTCTCTGTCTCTCCCCCCTCTCTCTCCCTCCCTCTTATCCATCTACACTCTCTCTCTCTCTCTCTCTCCCTTTACTACCTCTCTCTCCCTCTACTCCCTCTCTCTCTTTTGAACTCACGTTCTAGAAAAGGATGGAGAGAGAGGGACCACCACGTGACTTTGGACCTTATCTCTATCCTTTCCGTGCACATGCGTTGAAAAAGGCAGAGAAAGAGAGAAGAACTAATTCCTGAATCCGCCTCTTGAGTTTATAGTATATTGTGCCCTCATGCTCTACTTTCTTCCACTTCCACCCACCCTTTATGACTCATAAATCTCGAATAAGGGCCGTTTTTTCTTCCTCCATTCTTCAATCTGCTGCGAATTTTTTATGCGCATCGTTTTCTCCGTTGAGCAGAGGAAGGGATCCCCGCCACCACTCGGCTTCGTCCTTTGTTCCAGCTTGTCATTGTTGCTCTTCGTTTAGTTGTGTTTGTAGCGTCATGTTGTCCCAACAGTGCTTGCGTGCTTTTTGAATCCGTCCGTTCGTTTGTCCGTTAATGTCACCAGGGACATGCGTTGCCGGTCCCAAACGGAGGGGCTTCTTTGCAATTGAAAACGACGCACTATGGCTGCCGAGTTGCCGTTTCGTTTAGATGTATATATTTGTTCGTACTCTACAATCCATTGGCGAGTTGTATAACACTGAGTTTTAATAATGGCCACTAGAAATACACAAATCTGTAATTGCTGCTTTAACTGGTCGGATCATCGAGATGAATTGTAGAATGTGATTGGCGAGTTCTACAATCCATTGGCGAGTAGTATAACACTGAGTTTTAATAATGGCCACTAGAAATACACAAATCTGTAATTGCTGCTTTAACTGGTCGGATCATCGAGATGAATTGTAGAATGTCATTGGCGAGTTCTACAATCCATTGGCGAGTTGTATAACACTGAGTTTTAATAATGGCCACTAGAAATACACAAATCTGTAATTGCTGCTTTAACTGGTCGGATCATCGAGATGAATTGTAGAATGTCATTGGCGAGTTCTACAATCCATTGGCGAGTTGTATAACACTGAGTTTTAATAATGGCCACTAGAAATACACAAATCTGTAATTGCTGCTTTAACTGGTCGGATCATCGAGATGAATTGTAGAATGTCATTGGCGAGTTCTACAATCCATTGGCGAGTAGTATAACACTGAGTTTTAATAATGGCCACTAGAAATACACAAATCTGTAATTGCTGCTTTAACTGGTCGGATCATCGAGATGAATTGTAGAATGTCATTGGCGAGTTCTACAATCCATTGGCGAGTTGTATAACACTGAGTTTTAATAATGGCCATTAGAAATACACAAATCTGTAATCGCTGCTTTAACTGGTCGGATCATCGAGATGAATTCTACAATGGCATTGAGCATCCGAAAATCAGCGAAAGTGCTTTGGATACAAGGGCTGCTCATCTTTTCCGCCCAATGGCAATGGGTCTGTTGAAAACTCTTGCTGGCCAAAACCGTCTGTGGACCGGTTTTTTGTCGGTTCACACTGTTTCAATTTTCACGGTTCAGGTTCAAGCCAGTTTTTTTTTTAAAAAATAAGGTTCGAGGTTCGGTTTAGTTCAACATTTTTTGGCGGTTTGGTTCGGTTTCCGGTTCACAGTTCGGTTCGGTTTGACTTCCTGATGTCAAAGCGTGAATGGCAGCAGAGATTTTCCTGCCTAGAAATCTAAGTAAAATAATCGATACTTTCAAAGGCAAGCCTCCATAAAAACTGATTATTTTACATAGGTTTAAATGGAATAAAACCCTATTGTTGCCGAAAATGTACGCATCACCACTGCTTGAAGTATTTTAAAACTCCACTCCCTTGTCGTTTTGATAGCACGTCGAAATAAGTATTTTGAGCGTCATTCAATCCTAATTTACTACATTCTCAACTGAACACACCTCAAGCGTTGTCATGCTTTGGACAAAAGTTCTTTGGACAAGTCTGGTTGATTGGGTTCAAGCAACGCTTTAATTTACCGCGCGGTCTCTTTATAGGAAACCACCGAGCCTCATTTCAATTTGAATGCCACCATCTATTCTCGGCGGTCATTTAATGCAATGTCACGCTTTAATCAATCCCACGCTCACTGTTTCGCTAACTATTTGGATTTTAATTCGCCAAAGCATGGGGCGATAGCAGTGCTGCCGTTTAGCGAATACAATTAATGACATTTTTCAATTCACCGACGATATTCCACCGATTGAGAAAAGATTACACATTTCAGTTCAGTGTTTGACTGTAGAGCATGAAAAAACACTAATCTGTAATCTTTCCTCAACCGGTGGAGTTGTCGATCGTCGATGACGTTAAAAAACTTGCGGATATTTTAATAATTCAACGGCAATTACACCGATTGAGAAAAGATTACAAATGCGAGTATTTTCGTGCAGTACAGTCACACACTGAACTGAACTGTGTAATCTTTTCTCAACTGGTGGAATCATCAGTGCATTGAAAAATACCATTGATTATACGCAAAACGGCAGCCCTGGGTGGTGACTGAGCGCACTATGGTATGAGATCGTAGATAAAAATGGCAAAAAAACAGAAAGTAAATATCTCCCCCCCTCCCGGTGAACCCCTCGGTGAATATTCCACGGATCTTTCAACCACATTCCACTTGACTCTCCTCCCTCCAATTATGAGTCGAGAGCAAAGATTTCATGCAGCAAAATCGAAAATATATTTGAGCATTTCAATCTTACTGCACGGAAAAAAAACTACGGTGAAAATAACCATACGGATACCTGATTTTGGCACCTGCTAGATGTTATGGTAATTTTAACCAGAAGTATACTATGTTTTGACTAGGTACTAGGTGATGTTACCTGATTGCATGTCGAATTCACTCAAAGTATCGGTAAATGTACCATACTTCTGGTCAAGTTTACCATAACATCGAGCAGGTGCCAAAATCAGGTATCCGTATGGTTATTTTCACTAATCTTTTTTTTCCGTGTGTACATGAAAGTACCGTAAAATTCAGTTTGATGGTAAGGAAAATTGAAAAAAGTTTCCGGGGGAGGGCCCCCGGACCCCCCTCCCGGTGAACCCCTCGGTGAATATTCCACGGATCTTTCAACCACATTCCACTTGACTCTCCTCCCTCCAATTATGAGTCGAGAGCAAAGATTTCATGCAGCAAAATCGAAAATATATTTGAGCATTTCAATCTTACTGTACATGAAAGTACCGTAAAATTCAGTTTGATGGTAAGGAAAATTGAAAAAAATTTCCGGGGGAGGGCCCTCGGACCCCCCCCCCCTCGGTGAACCCTTCGGTGAATATTCCATGGCTCCTTCATCCACATTCCTTTCGACTCTTCTCCCTCCAATTACCATGAGTCTAGAGCAACGATTTCATGGTGGCAGAATCGAAAATATATTTGTATACATTTCAATTTTACTGTAATGAAAGTACCGTAAAATTCAATCTGAAGGTCAGGAAAATTGAAAAAAATTTCCGGGGGAGGGCCCCCGGACCCCCCGCTTGTACTGAGGCACGTAGGAGTATTTACCCCAAAAACCTGGCCAAAAATATTTGCGTGTTCTTGAATATTTGAAAATCGATTTTGGTTAATTTTCCAATTTAAACTCAAAACTCCTATTGCACGGTTTATGGTTGGAAAAGGGGTAAAAAATTAAGAATTTTAGCTCAAACGAAAGGTCGATAGCTCCTTCTTTTGCCGAGTTATTGACGCTTATTTCATAAAAAAGGCTTGACTTCAACATGTTTTTTTAAAAAAAAAAGGGGCAATTTCTTGCAATTTTTGACTGTTGGAGCAGTTGCCTAAAAGAGTCTACTCTAACCCCCTTGTTTTGGTTGTGCCCGGTTTTGCCCGGAACGTATTCAAAATTGCCTTTTTTTAAAAAGATAGGGCCTAAAATTAGAGATTATTTTCATGTCCATTTTAAATTAGATGTAAAAGGGTCAAAAATGCACGGAAAAAGAAATTGTTGCCATCAAAATGAAGCACACATCATCTAAAACAACGTCCAAAATCGCTGAAATGTTTGGATGCCCCAACGCTTGTCCTCGATGGAAAATGTTAGCTGATTATTAACAGCGCTTTGAGCGGTGAACAACCGGAGGTGCGTCGAGCGCTCAGTTCCATGTTCTCTCCTAAACAGTAGATAGACGTAGATGTTCCGACACATCTATTACGCAATAGAGCGGTTACTTACCTCTCAAAAACCATCAATAGTTTGTTTTTTGGACGACTTTTCAATTTTCCGTTTTTGGCCAGGTTTTCGGGTCAAATACTCCTACGTGTGAGGGGTATTCCATACCCCCCAGACCCCCCGGAGTTTGAGTCGTACCAAAACCCCCTCCAAGACAAATTTCTTGGTGTGCCACTGGTACCAAGTAAACTAATTAATTAACAGGAAAAGTATGAGTTGTGACGGAATTTTAGTGAGCGTCAAATGAGAAGGAAAGAAATTTTATAAATTTGAGACATTTTCAAATTTTCAAAATTTGAAAACTGGGAAGTAGAGAAATTCTGAAATTTTGAGGGGGAAATTGAAAAGTTACTTCTAGAATTTTAAATTCTAGCGAGATTAACTGCGCCTATTTGCCTTATGTAGTTTTGCGTAATGCTCTATTTCTGTTTGTTTCTGGGCGAGTCAACTGATTGACGCAAAATCTATCGATTTGAGCAATTTTAATAAACGAAGTGATTATTCGTCGGTACGGTACCGACGTCTAAGCCGTTATTTGTCGGTACGGTACCGACGTCTAAGCCGTTATTCGTCGGTACCGGAAAACTTTTTTCTACCGCTAACTTGGCTAAACTGGGAACCTTTTCTCTACCGCTAACTTGGCTTTACCGGAAACCTTTTTTCTACCGCTAAACCGACAAGCTAACGCCATCTATAGTAATCCTTTGTCATTATGAGAAGGAACCGCAATAACGTAGTGCGTGACCGCGGTGTACTGACTCAACTATTTATCAACATCCCGCGTTATCACAGTCAACACACGAGACCTAGGGAAATTTTGCGCTTTTTCCGGCTAACTGAGACGGTCAATTCGTTTTGGTGAGGTGAGTACCTGGCATGTTTACAGTTACACGGCTTGCTCAGTGATAAGAGAAGCATCTTGGCAAATCATTGGTAGTATTTTACGTATTTTTTTAAGTATTTTAAGTATTTTCAAGTTTTTCTTTGGAATTTAATGCTCATAAAAAGTTAATTTTGAAATTATGGTTTTAGTGCTGTATTGAAGTGTATGCAGAAAGTGTTTGTCCGATTATCGAAAGTACGGTTGGTGTATAAACTACAACTATGTACCACACATAACGAATCCCTATTATGGCAAGTAGCTTATTCGATTGTTTTGTTTCTTCTAATTTTTTTTCTCATTGAAAATTGGAAAAGGAAACTGACAAATGAAAAATATTCATTCTTGTGACATGGTTGGGACTTGAATGCCTACCTACTTGTTGTATGAACTTTTTTCTAATTTGACCATGTATGTATTTTTTCGCATGTTTGCATACCTACTTGTTATATTTGACGTGATTTCAATAAACCAAAGAAATTTTCATGATTCAGTTTTGAGTACATTTAAAACGATTCCTTATTAAGTACCCTCATTTCTTGTAAAAAAGTTTATTATTGAATTTGCAATTCTTAAAAATACACTCCAGTACCGACCTAACCTGATCCAGTTAGCGGTAGAAAAAAGTTTTCCCGTACCGACGAATAACGGCTTAGACGTCGGTACCGTACCGACGAATAACGGCTTAGACGTCGGTACCGTACCGACGAATAACGCCATCCTTTAATAAAACATTGCCATTAGAGCGACGAGAAATTCTCCAAGTCTCACTGATATCGTCTTCAAAACCGATAGAATCACCGATGCATTGAAGATGCCATTAAATATCCGGTAAATTTCAGCAACGTTCGGTGTTGTGCAAAATATCACGTTGCACTGCGCTCCTCCGCTGTTACCGCTGTTGCTAAATTTGGCGGGGAATTCAAAACATTTAAATTGAGTTAAATACAGGGCTGCCGTTTTGCGTATAATCAATGCTATTTTTCCATTCACCGATAATTCCATCGGCTGAGAAAAGATTATACAGTTTAGTTCAGTGTATGAATGTAATGCACGAAAATACTCTGATTTGTAATCTTTTCTCAACCGGTGGAAACGCCGTTAATTAATTAAAATATCCGCAAGTTTTTAAAGTCATCGACGACTCCCCGGGTTGACAGAAGATTACAGATGCGAGTATTTTAGTTCATTACAGTAATACACTTAACTGAACTGTGTAATCTTTTCTCAAACGGTGAAATCATCAGTGAATTGGAAAATAGCATTAACTATACGCAAAACAGCAGCCCTGCGGTTAAATAGGTATAAATGCGTGTAATTATACGAAAGACGGCAGCCCTGTTCGTATCCCGGAGCATCGGACAAGGAAACGCCGAAGATGAAATAATCCAGACATGAAGCAACTACTAATGAACCGTGGAGTGAAAAAGGAGCTGAGGTGGATACTGAAGACTCGAGAAAAGAGGGAATTAGCCAACCAACGTTGCCGAGTCGCAAAAGTTCCGATTAACGAGTGAATCTTCACTTATTACTAAGTGTTTAGCTAAAACAGCAACCATTTTGAAGTAGCTGCAAAATACGAGTGCTACACGGAAAACAATAACTGGTAGAATTTACTAGAGTACCTATATGTATAAGAGAGAGTATGGCGGTCTGCGATCATGGAGCTCTTATGGGGCCCAATTTCAAGATGGTGGCGGTCGTGTTGTTTGAGGTTATGTTACATTGCTGATGAGAACTAGAGTCCCTATATGTAGAGAGTTAAGACAAGTGTGAAACCATGGGCGCCGCCATTGGATGCGGTTTTGCACATTTGTTTACATTCTGAGGGCCGTTGTTGTGTTTTCGTCCACTGCAAAGATTACAGTGCCGCTGAGTTTCTAACGGTGTAATCTTTTTCTGCTTTTTTTTGATCGACATCTTTACGCTTTGAAAGATTCTTTAGGGATTTATAGACATTCTTGAGGCGTATTATGATCACGGAAAAAAAAGATCAGTGAAAATAACCATACGGATACCTGATTTTGGCACCTGCTAGATGTTATGGTAAACTTGGCCAGAAGTATACTATGTTTTGACTAGGTACTAGGTGATGTTACCTGATTGCATGTCGACTTTACTCAAAGTATCGGTAAATGTACCATACTTCTGGTCAAGTTTACCATAACATCTAGCAGGTGCCAAAATCAGGTATCCGTATGGTTATTTTCACTGATCTTTTTTTTCCGTGATTAAAATTAACAGATTCGTCGAAAATTAACTCTTTATCCGCAAAATACCGCTGGTAAACAACTGCGATTGTGCAAAACCGCATCCAATGGCGGCATCCGTAGAGCCTAAAACTCATCGCCCAATCAGAAGTTGACTACCCCCTTGCCTAACTCTCTACATATAGGGACTCTAATGAGAACGGTGTCAGTGAACGGTGAGTTTCATGACCGTTTCCCGCAAGAAAATTTTCAACGGTTACACCGATTACACGATCGACCCGGTTGGCATCTTTAAATTAGGCCCTAAGAGCTCCTTGAACGCCTGAAATGTCGCAGCCATAATCAGCGTAGGATTCACAGACCGCTATACTCTCTCTGATATATGTACTCTAGAATTTACCATCTGCATATAGTTGATTTTGGAGTCAGCTTTCAAGAACGGTAAATTTTAATAAAAGATGGTAAAATGTACCAACAAGTTAACTTAATTTACCATCATGTACTATCGACGAATTAAAGATTGTCACGAGATTTTCACGAGACAAGTTTCGCCTTCAAAGGTGCCAGCTCGGCACTCTCTTCATACTCTTCATCACACATTGCAGGCGACGGGCCAGTGCGGGTGGGGTGGAGAAGCCGTTGCAGATCAGTCCCAAACTCACACCTATAACTAGAAGTGTGTGAAAATCTCGCGGCAATCTTTAATTCGTCGATAGTACGTTGCATTTACCATCTACTTGATATAGTTGACTCCAAAATCAGCGCAGATGCGGAAGATTCTACCAGTCTTTTTTTCGCGTGTACGCTTACCAAGTGGCGCGCCGCTGTCTCTTACGACAACTCTCTTCGTTCCTATAAAGTACCAAAACTAAGTTCTTGACTCGCTCACCGTTTAATCTTGCTATCTTTACTTTGGGCACGAATGAAGTACCTAAATTGATTTTCGGTAGATTAATAAAACTCTTCTTGCAAAGATACCAATTGGTTTTTTTTTTTTTTTTTTTTTTTTTTTTTGGTTTTTTGTTTTTTGTTTTTTGTTTTTTTGTTTTTTGTTTTTTTTCAGTGAGTGTTCATTACCATTTTTGTTCATCAGAGGATACATTCGTTTAATTAATGTTTAATTAAGTTTACACAGTTTTGCAAGCTCCGTTGAGAGAATCCGTTCTTTCTATATTTCACTATGGTCTGAGATCGGAAAACGGGGACCAAACATCAGTGGCAAAAAGTTATCAAAAATCATTGCTTTCAACCTTTTAAGCTCAAAGCAAAACTTTTCAATGACAATGGGTCTGTTGCACTTTTCGGCTACAGTGTTTTAAAGTATCTATTCATATGTAAAAAGCTGTAAAAATAACAATGGCAGCATCAGAAAACACCAAAATTCATTAATAAACTCACAAATTGCGAAATACACAATACACTATTCACCCCTGTATCTTTCCACCTCGAGCACAATATTTCTCGACATTAGCGCGGCACATTCAAATAATCACGGCCGACTGTCATCACAAATGACTTTATAAACAAATAAACAGTAAAAACTGACGGCGTCTGTTTGAATTCATTACGTCTCAATATCCTCAATTCCTCACAAAAGATTAAGAAAGGTACGAAAACCGACATTTGTGTCGAAAACTTATCAAAATGAAACAATAACACACAGGAGTTCCAAAAGATGATTCCAACTTCAATCATCATCTTTGGAGCTCCTGTGTGTTATTGTTTCATTTTGATAAGTTTTCGACACAAATGTCGGTTTCCGTACCTTTTTTAATCTTTTGTGAGGAATTGAGGATATTGAGACATAAGAATTCAAACAGACGCCGTTCGTGTTTACTGTTTATTTGTTTATGAAGTCAGCTGTGATGACAGTCAGCCGTGTTTATTTGAATGTGCCGCGCTAATTTTGCGAAATATCGTGCACGTGGTGGAAAGATACAGGGGTGAATAGTGTCTAGTGTTTTTCGCAGTTTGTGAGTTTATTATTGAATTTTGGTGTTTTCTGATGCTGCCAATGTCATTTTTACCGCTTTTTACACATGAATTGATACTTTAAAACGCTCTAGCCGAAGTGAGCAACAGACCCATTCCAGGTTCAAATTATTTTTTTAAAGTGTTCTCAATGTCTTGAAAGTTTATAAATTACAAATTGATGAGAAATTAACTTTCTGATATTAGGGCACTTTTTGACAATCGCAGACCAGAGTGCATTTGCACGAGCTGCCACTAGTCTGAGGGTGTCACCATCGCGTTTCCATCAGGAAGAAACTTTACTCAACATACAACAAAGACTAATGATTTTTCTGATGGATTGACGAGCATGATTGCCATTCTTCATTGAATACAAATAAAACAAAAATTACAAAAACGGACGTGATATACGAAGAAATTGCGGCTCGGCGTGCTACTAGGCAACCATGTTTTTTGCCATTTGAACCTATGCAAAAGTATCGATTTCTGAGGGATGTGGTAAATATCCAGTGAATATCGATTATTTTACATAGGTTTTAAATTGAGAGAGACCGACAGCTGTCCGTTGTTGCCACATTGCACGAGCCGCCACCGACATGAAGTATTCTAAAAAGCAATTTCAGACGTTGACGTTGCACCAGCAACTAGACTAGTCGGCAGCTATCGTCATGCATGATGGGCGGGTTGAGGAAGTGGGGTACAAACCACTTCAAAATTGCGGCGTGTGAAGTCGCCGTGACATAAAACTGTTTCAAACTCGTGCTAATTACGATTACAGCTTTCATGAGTGTAGTGCACACTCGTAAATGTGTGAATGCATAGTATGTAATCAAGTAAGTATATTTGTTGTCCGTCAGATAGTGACACGGTCGCGCATTTTGTATGTATATAGTATAACTATTATGCCCAACAATCTGTAACAAAAGAGGGCTACGCTGTGTGTTATAAGCAACGAGCTATAAATTTATCTAGAGTGGCAGTTTAATAGGTAACCTGCGTAATCACCATGGGGGATTTTTAGGTTAGGTTTAAGCGAGTAACCTGTCCATTTGTTTCCGTGTATTTTGATGCGGCATCACCGCACAATGGATCAAAGCATGTTCTGGTCCATTGTGCGGTGATGCCGCATCAAAATACACGGAAACAAATGGACAGGTTACTCACTTAAACCTAACCTAAAAATCCCCCATGGTGGTTTCGCAGGTTACCTATTAAACTGCCACTCTAGGTAAATTTATAGCTCGTTGGTTATAAGTCCTATTCCAAAATGTGACAGCATTAACGCTTTAATTCTCGCTTGTTTGCTCCATTTGTTTTTGACCTTTTAAATAAAAAATTATAATGAATTCAGTGAGAACAGTCCATTCAAACGAAAGTGCAAGTGTATTGAAAGTGGATCTGTGGACAAAGAATTCGAACACAACTATCCAGGTGCAACACTTTTACTTGTTCCTGCACGGAAAAAAGTAGGGTGTGTCGTAGTCACGAATCTGCAGGGTTCACCGGCCACAATTTGGGTCAGATTTTGCATTGGACACAATCAGAGTTTGTCGTTGACACAATCTGATTGTGTCCTACGCAAAAAACTGATCCAAATTGTGGCCGGTGAACCCAGATTCGTGCCTACGACACATTTTACTTTTTTCAGTGTGTCACGTGTTAGAGTTCATTCGTCGAGCAAAATCTTCCAGAAAAAACCCAGTTATATCGATTTTTGTGTCCAGATAGTCACTCTGAAACATTCAAATGGATTTGCATCGACTTTTTTTTTTCAAATTTTTTTGGTTTAAAAAAAAAAATGAGGCAAACCGAACCTGCGTGAAAATCCATAAGAGATCAGTGGCGTCGCGTGCAATTTGGCAACAATGTATTCTATACATTTAAACTCAAGTAAAATATCGAATTCAGGGGGTGCATAGTGCACAAGGAAAATTCGATATATTTAATGAGTTTAAATGGAGCAGTTGCATTGTTGCCAGATGGCACGTGACGCCACTGTAAGAGATTTTTATCTCGGCTGCCTCCGAAAAAGCACGTCACAGAAAACCCCTTTAGTTATGGCTCGTTCACGTAGAAAATTCTGGTAGAATTTACCATCTGCATAACTGATTGTGGAGTCTGCTATCAAGTTGGTAAATTTTACCATCATGTTGTAAATGCAACGTACCTTGTGGTAAAACGCTAAAGTAAACAACCAACCAAAGGAGTCAGTAAGCAGAGATACAGGCAAGGAGACCTTGGTGAGAACTTATCTTCTACTTCCAAACCAGCTAAAAAACTTCTACATCGTCCCCCCCATTAAGGTTTTAGCTGTAGACGAATGTATTAAACTTAAGCATCTTTTGTTAAGAAAAGCAATTAAAAAAGATGATTTCACGGTTAGATTTATTAGCACTGATGTATGGAAAGTGAGTCCGAAAACAGGCGCGGTTGCTGAGGTAATCATTGAAACCCTTAAAAAGGAGAATGCTTTAAATGAAAAAGTGTAGTATTAAACTCACGTTGTTAAGAATCTGCGTGATATGAAAGTTATTTGCAAAGGGCTACATCCCTCTGTCCCTGAGGAGGAAATAGTAGAAGACCTTAAAGAAAAGGGTTTCAGTGTAAAGAAAGCTACCTGTCTGATTTAAAGAGTTCCGATTGAGGAGGAAAAATGTAAAAAATTAGCTAAAAAAGCGGGTCAATCTACTTTAGATGAAGTCCTGATTGATTCAAATAAAACTGCTGACCCCGTTTTAGAAACATCTCCCATGGAAACTAACCTGATCGCATGCTAGTTCCAATAGTGATAATGGCATTCAACCCCAACCCAATTTGTTGAGGACAAAGATTACAAGGCCAAAAGCAAGCTCATAAAAATTCCTGTACATGCACCAACTCGATTTTGACTACCAGGAAGACATTGAAAAAATCTATAAAATTAAGGGGATTTTAAGTATTGCCGTTAAAACTGAACCCATCAAAGTAGGAACAGATAAAATCATTCAGTGTCGGAGATGTCAATCATTTAACCATTCAGATAATCAGTGTGGAAAACAGGCCAGGTGCGTAAAATGCGCGGGTAAACACACTGGTCAGCTGATTGTATTTTTGCTAAACGTATCATTAATCCCAAGTGTGCCAATGGTGGTGTTATAGGCCACCATGCCAACTAAAGAGGTTAGATTTTGCGTAATTTCTATCTGACGAGTGTTGTTTTTAGCAGCTCACGCCCACATTTGGCAACCGTGTAGGCCCATATTGGCCTTACCATGGATTTGTATAGTAGGAGTTGATTGTCGAGTTTTTATTTTGATTGGCGTCCGATTAGCTATTGTATTATCCCGAGCAAATCTGTTGATTGTGAAATTGTCCAAAAAAAACCTTGTGGGAAGGTAAGATATCCTGTTGGTACAAGTAACCTCAAGGTACGTCGCATTTAACAGATAGTGGTAAAATTTACCATACTTTATAGCAGACTCCAAAATAAACTATGCAGATGGTGAATTCTACCAGTCTTTTTTTTCGGTGTTGATTGTACCAGTTATGCGTTGTGTGTTGTGTGTCGGCTATTCTCCTCCCCATTAGTGGATGGAAAAAATATTGAAGTTATTGACGCAAATCAAAGCTCTCACTTAAAAGTATAAACCAAAAGTTGAATCTAGCGCGGTGGCTTTTTGGGGAAATTTATTGTGATAAGTGACGTCTGTTCAATCCAGCAGGATTGTATTTGTCTCTTTAGACCCGCGCCATGAAAACCATCGTTGCATTGGCACTAGAGTTGTAGTAAACACTAAACATCCTCAAAGGCCTTTTAACCCTTTCCAGCAAGGTGGTACAGCATATATGTACTATTTTCTGTAACATGGGTTTCAATGGAATTTCAATGGACATTTTGCAAAAACATGTGTGACCCATCAAAAGTCTTAGAAAATTGTCCTCTTTTGAACGGTCTAAAAAAATCTAAAAAAAATCAAATTCCAAAATGCGTTCTGGAGTGGGTTAACTTATGGGTTCCAATGGACAAAGTGCCATGCAGTCATCACCATAGGCGGAACTAGCAACCTCGCAACTGCTCGTTCTTCCCAAGCATTTAAATATATGATTAACAATCGATTCTTGTAGAGGCTACAGCTCCGTGACCAATCAATTGTTTCTCATGCAATGTAATGGAAAGAATACACAGTTGTCCGATTTCTGGATCCGCCGATGGTTGTCACGTAATGAGTGACGACCATACAATTTATTGTATCTTCTTTAGTAGGTACAATTCTACTGTAACTACCTCATCAAACTTAACGCACATGTACTCAAAAATTGTTACCCTGCACGCGCTGAGCCGATTACATTTATCTCATTTGTTCAAAGTCGTCGAAGAAGAAAACAAAAATTCTTCTTTTTCCTTACCTTCAAAAAAAAACCTGTGGCGAGAGGGAGAGTTAGTTCCCTATGAAAGCGCGGCGGAGAAGAATGAGTGAGGGACGCTAAGAAGTTGTGACGTTTAGAAACAATGACGTCATCCCCGTAACGATGACAATAGTGCGGGAGGATAATAGAATTTCAGTCCA
>VMOF01000388.1:56273730-56355775 GCA_011764245.1 Trialeurodes vaporariorum | reverse complement strand
AAAAATTCTTAGTTTGACTGAAAAAAAAAAATCATCGTTATATTGTCCCGCGTATGTGGGGTTGTGGGCGTATAACGAAAAAATGGTAGGGGGGGATTACGAAAAATTAAGTTGATAATTGTTTAGCAAAGGAATAATGTGACATTAGTAGTGAGGAAATTGTGACCCCCCCCCTCGCATAAATACGCGACGAATCTACAAAAACCGCCTACTTGTGACCCCCCCCTTCCCCCTCGTATAAATACGCCACGAATCTACAAAAACCGCCTACTGTCTTATTATCTGCTTATTTCAGCCGTTCAGTACCGCATTAGACGCGTGCAATGTGTGTTTTGAGCAAACCGTATCCACTAATGATGAGAAAATGTATCAAAATACATTTTAGAACTCATAAATTGCAAAAAATATCATCAAAAACGGATTCTACGACGAAAAATACATAAGGTCACAAATTTCTGGGGAATTACATGCTCGAAAATGGTCCATACTTAGAGGAAACGAAGTGCGTGATGCGCGATGTCCGACCCCTCCCATTGACTCGATCCACCGTGCGCCGCACCGTTTCCTAGGTTTCACTTTAGAGGAAAAGATTACACAAGAAGAAAGTTAGACTCCTGTTGAGAGCTGTGTGCAAATTATCCTCTCCTGTTTTCCTTCACTATTATCCCTATTATTTATGTTATATATTCCTGTTGTTTCAAACGGCATTACGTCTAATTATCTTTGATTGATATAACCAATCTCTATGTATATTATTCATCTGTTCTTTATATAAGTATTCTCATTATTTGCGGTGAATGGCAGTGGCGTCACGTGCCATCTGGCAACAATGCAACTGCTCCATTTAAACTCATTAAATATATCGAATTATCCTTGGGCACTGTGCACCCCCTGAATTTGATATTTTACATTTAAATGGATAGAATACATTGTTGCCAGATTGCACGCGACGCCACTGGTGAATGGTATCATATTCATTTAATCTCGATTAAAACCATATAAAAAGATTCTCCACTGCTTAGTTCTTTTTTATAGAAGAATTTCACACTTGATATTTCAGTCTTCGTAGTCAAGTTGGTTATTTATTCTCTGAGATGCACCTGTCCAGTTTACCATCAGAATACAAAACTGTGAATCTAAATATTCGAAGCAAAACGTTCCAAACGTTCTCTATCGTAAATTTGGACATTGCGTGAGACAGGAGCAGGATGAATTTTGGCAAGTTTCTCCTATGCTATGGGCAACATCAAAACACGATGATGTGTATGTACGGTTGCTAATTAAATATAAAATTGTCTGCAGCATATCGTCCTGCATATTTAATCGTTCATTTTGACGCGCTTTTTACTTTACCTAATTCGTTTTAAGCCCCTTGTTTACGTTTCATTAAAAAAGCGTGTTTCGGATAGAACCGAGTGTACCTTTTTAAACAAACGAACATAGCTGGGTGCTAGCCTCTGTCCTAACACAGTTGTCAAGTTGTTTCATTTCAAAAACTTCAAAAATACAGCAACCTCATAAATTCAAATTATTTACAACTGGGATTTTCTAGGAACTCCCAGCATCCTTTTTATCATATACCTTCATCTTTTTTATATTTATGTCTATTTTTTTTCTAATCCAACTAATTGAAAAAATGTTTTTCAGCATTTTATTTTCTCCTGTTGTTCGCCATCTAAATCTTTAAGATTTTGCAACGTTTTTTCTCATATTACAAAATAAAAACAAATGAAAATTAATTTAAGCGTTGGATTTTCATAAAGAAACGCTTTAAAACTAAAAGTTTAAAGTTGCAGGCAAGATTTTTCTTTTCTTTGGATTGCGGACGAATGGAAATGGATAGTTCGCCAAAGATTACCGGTAAGCTGCGCTAACACTTCTGAGTTCTGAAACAAACTAAAGTTGGGATATTCCAAAGATTATCGATCTAGGTGCGCCTGTGCTTCTGGAACGACCTCTAACCAGTCTCGTTCATCACTGAAAAAAAAAAATCTCACCGTGGCAACATTGAGCTCCACAGAGGAATTTGGCCCTGATGCATAATTCTTTATTCCAGAGCGACCATTTTAATCTCCGTTCTCCTCGTTTGTTGCCTGGCGAGCGACAGCTGTTTTTCGAGCAAGTCTGCCTGCCTGCCGCAGCTCCTCTCCCTCACTACCATCACCCGTCGAGGAAGATTTCAGAGTATACGCATATATACCAGCGCGATCAACACAACGCAACTCAACGTAAGCACTAACAACAAACTCATGTGTACATTAAATTATACATACTAGGTTGGAGCTAAATTTAATTATACATAGAACATACACATACATATGCATGGAAAGAATGTTATGTGGCTGTATACGTACATACAATGTATGTCAAACAGTCTGCATATCTGCGGGGCCTGATTGCGCTTTACAAGTTGTTTGTTTTTTCGAGTCTGCCCGCTTTTGTTGACATGTTAATTTGGTTCATTATCGTGCGGTTCTCTCTTTTTCGCTCGAATCTCGTACTCGAGGTAACGGGAATACTTTTGCTAAGCCACCATGACTCAAATAATTAGCTCTTTTTTCCATTTTGTCCAGCTTTAGTGCTAATTTCTACCGAGGACTGAGTTGTTACTCTTTTTCCTTGCTCGAAATATAGTAAAAACACTTGTTCGAAAATGGACCTACACCGAGCTACACAGAAATAAACTGTAGAGAATACCCTACGAACACTTTCTCACACCATTTTTATCTGGGGGAGACCCCCAGACAGACCCCCCTTTAGAATTCTGAGGGAGACCCCCAGACCCGCCTCAAATTTCAAATATTTTCATCTCTAGACATAATGGATCCGTTGCAAACTTTTGCTACAACGATTAAGAGAGTTACATCTGACGTAAAATCGTCTCAAAAGTCCATTGGTGGCATCAGAAAGTCATAAAATGCAATAATAAACTCACACATGGCGTTTAATGAAATCCAAGATGGCGGAGAAATATCGAGCAATTTGTACGTATGCACCACGAACATCCAAGGATAGCCAACCTCACAGTATCGATCCCAACCAATCACAACGTGTATTCAAACACATAACCTCTTTCTCCAGTGAGGTTGTTAAAGTTGGCCATCCTTGGTTGTTCGAGGTGCATGATACAAATTGCTCGATATTTCTCCGCCATCATGGATTTCATGAAACGCCACGTGTGAGTTTATTATTGCATTTTATAACTTTCTGATGCCACCAATGGACTTTTTAGGCGATTTTACATTAGATGAAATTCTCTTAATCGTTGTAGCAAAAGTTTGCAACGGACCCATTCTGCCTTCAATCCGAAGAGTTTGCAAATTTGTAGAAAAGCTGTAGGAATAGTTGCCTACTTCATCAATTGAAGGCTAATTGAGATCCCTAAATTCTGTTCTGATGTTGCTTTCAACAAGTTTTAGATTAATTCCAGATTCCAATAAGTTCTTATTATTTAAGTTGCATTCATTCTATTTGTTGGAGTTTCTTTTTTTCCTTAGTTTTTATAGGTTGTCAAAATTGATATTGATTCTTGCATTTCCTACGATGAATACAATTTTTGGTTCCTTCTTTCAAACGGTGGATATTCAAAATAATTTTTTAGCTTATTAAACCCCCCTCCAAAGATGCGCTTTGTTTATAGACTGCGTACATAAAATTTCAACAAAATTCATCCAGCCATTTTTGATTGACTCTTCTGTATGAATTTAATTTTCCTTATACATTCTTTTTTTAGTTTGATGAAACCTATATTGCCTTTAAACGGTATCAGACTTAAGAGTTGTTTATTGTAGCTATACACGAAAAAAAAATTATGCCTAGGCAGATTGCAAACTTTTTGTTTTAATTTTCATCGAACTTAATTGAGTCATACTTGAATTACTTAATCCAAATATTATTTTTGCCTTTATATTGGCTTAGTTTCAAAGTTATTATTGCTCGATCGCACCTATGTTGCCCCTTGAAACGGTCTTAAAGGTTTTTCATGATGACTGTACGAGAGAAATATTTTAGTGGGTCGGTAACATGTTATGTTTGTGCAAATTTTCATCAAAATTCATCCCCTTAACGATTGACTCCAAATTTTAACATTAATTCCTCACTTTATGTAATTCTTTTTTTTTGGGTCGAACTCGTCGAACACCCTATTTTATTTTTAAACTCTCTTAAGAGTTGTAAGAGTTGTATATTGTAACTATAAGGGATACTTTCTTTTGTAGACTAATTGTAGATTGTATTTACCAGTTTCCATCAGAATTCATTGGACCAAACCTGAACTATCCCAATTAATAGGAATATGTTTTTATTGCTTATATTCCCATATTTTTTTCTCAATCGCACCTATATTGCCTCTTGAAAAGGCTTTTTCGGTTGTGTATGGTGACTAAGAAAGCAAAATATGTTAGTATTTTGATAGTGGATTGTGTGTACTAGAGTTTTATCAAAATTCATCGAGCCATAATTGATTGACTCCAAGTTTAAAGACCAATTTCTCATGATAATTCCAAGCTCAAGCGCTTTTTTTGGCTCAAGCGCACCTATTTTGATTTTTTAAACGGTTTTAAGGGTTGAATATTGTGACTATGAGTGCGGTTTATTTAATAATTTTATAGTAGGCTGAATGTAGATATTTTTTTGCTAACTTTCATCAAAATCGATCGCGCCAAACTTGAATTATTCAAGTTTTGCCCGTGTATACCCATTTTACCATTGATTTCAATGGAAATCATTTTTTCCCCATGCGACTAACCTAAAAGTTGAAATTTCAAAAAAACAAAAAAAAGCCTCTGGGGAATCTAAAAAGCAACAGCTGTGCAAAATCTGGAAGCATAAGGACCAATATTTCAAAAGTTATGGGAAGGTTCCAGACACACGGACTGACTGACGTACAGACACCACAATTTTTTTTTTTTGCATAAATGTCTCTAAATTAGGAATATGGGAATATGAGTATGTTCTTTCTGATGGTATTAGACATGATGAGAGGCCATTATTTTGTAAAAATCACGATATACTTAGTCGTGTAGATCTCCGGTAGAGCGTAAGCAAGTAGAAAGGCTGTTACTCTACCAAAGTAGTGCTTCGGTACAACTGCAACTCTCTTCGGTAGAGCAAGAACTTTTGCTCTGCGAAGCTATTTTAAAAGGTTGCTTCGGTTGTAAGTACCTAAACTTTGTTTTTTCAGTGAAACTCAGTACCTTTTTTTTCCAGTACGCTCGTGCCCTTCTCTCCCCTCCATCGCAAAAGCGTCGGTCAGTGATATCAAATCAAAGGCTATTATCCTAATTTGTATTGCAAAGCGAAAGTTCCGAGGCATAAGAGCGAAAGAACTTTTGGAACTAGACCGCAAAGCTTTCGGCGCGCACGAAAGAATAACAATGAGGACCGCTTATGCATACCATACACATGTATGACAAATGCTCCTCCTTGTACTGTTATGCGCAACCAAGTCTGTGCGACACACAAACGACCCCCCCCCCCATTCTATCTCTTTCAAGCGGCGGGTGGTGACGGCAACGCACAGTGGATCGAGTCAACGGGATAGGCTACATATAGAATATAAGACTAAAAATGAAAAATTGAGCGTTTTTTACAGTCAAAAACCAAACTATACAGGATGGATCTTAAAGAAAATGCTACAATAAAATCAATGAAACCTTTTTCAAACTTTTTTGTTGCATATTTACATAGGTACTATCGACGAATTAAAGATTGTCGCGAGATTTTCACTTATTTTCAGTTATGGGTGTGAGTGTGAGACTGATCTGCAACGGTTTTGCCGCCTCACCCGCACTGGCCTCTCGCCTGCAAAGTGTGAGGAGTATGAAAAGTGGCCGAACCGAAGCCTTTGAAGGCGAAACTTAATATCTCGTAGAAATCTCGTGACAATCTTTAATTCGTCGATAGTACATGCATTTTCAAAGTAACCACACCATGTCCGGTCTCTCCCATTGACTATCGCTCCACTGCAGGGCTGCCGTTTTGCGTAATCAATGCTATTTTTCTATTCACCGATGATTCCACCGGTTGAGAAAAGATTACACAGTTCAGTTCAGCGTATGACTGCAATGCACGTAAATACTCTGCTCTGTAATCTTTCCTTAATCGGTGGAAACTCCGTTGATTCATTAAAATATCCGCACGTTTTTTAAAGTCATCGACGACTCCATCGGTTGAGAAAAGATTACAGATGCGAGTATTTTAGTTTATTACATTCATGCACTGAACTGAACTGTGTAATCTTTTCTCAACCGGTGGAATCATCGGTGAATTGAAAAATAGCATTGATCATACGCAAAACGGCAGCCCTGCTCCACTGTGCGACGGCCGAAGCTAGTGAGCGAGGGACCTCGAGACACTACGAACATGAGAAAAAGGGCATTGGCTAGGGTATGAGCTTGGGGGTTGGTGAAGGGCAAGGGGTGAGAGGGGTGAAGGAAAGGGGGTGGGGGAGCCGAGTAATTTAAAGTTGACCTCCGCGAGAAAACGTCACCCCGAAAATGAAATATCGAGAGCCGAGATTCCGGATCAGTATACATACTGCTTGCTTGTGAGTTGTGCCGCGCGCGCGAGAAAAAAAAGAAGGGTAGATTTGTGAATTGTTGAGAGGAGGATAAAATGGCGGGGAGAGGGTGGGGGGGGGGTTGAGAAGAAGGGTTCAGAAAGGGAGTGCCGTAAATTCGGGCCAAAATTCTTACGCTTGAAACTTTTCAGTCGACATAACCAACAAATATCATTCCGAAACCCCACCGACCTCCCCTCTCATTCAGTGCTCAGCTCTTTCATTCAGTGTGACCGGACTTGGGCAAACGGGTTAGCATTTCAGTCTCTCGAGTCCCCCGGTAAAATCGGGATTCGTGAATTTTCTGAAATGTATTTCAACGGTAATCAGAATAGATTTTAAACGAATCAAGAATGATCCCGCGTTTAAAAAAATACAATTGAACTATATCGTGATCCTTGATTCGTTAAAATTTCACTCGGATTAAAATTTTGAGATTGTCTCACGTTGAAATACATGAAAAAAACTTACGAATCCCGAATATACTGGGACTCGTTGGACCGGAGCAATACCCTGTTTTTCCAACTCTGTTTTTAGGTTGCACTTTGTAATTTAAAGGCTAGAGCATTTGAGTAGTAAATCAAGGAGGAATTTCAACCCTTTCAATACGACGCCCGCGAGTTACACTTTTTCGTTGCTTGATCTTTCATTGACAGTGAAAGCTACAGCAAACTCTCAGCGTTTGCACATGTCACACCCGTTGCCGGGTGATATTTTCAGTAACTCACGGAAAAAAAAGATTAGTGAAAATAACCATACGGATACCTGCTTTTGGCACCTGCTAGATGTTACTGTAAACTTGACCAGAAGTACGGTTCATTTACCGATACTTTGAGTAAATTCGACATGCAATCAGGTAACATCACCTAGTACCTTGTCAAAACATAGTATATTTCTGGTTAACATTACCATAACATCTAGCAGGTGCCAAAATTAGGTATATACGTATGGTTATTTTCACCGTGTAGTTTTTTTTCCGTGCTGGCAGTTCAAAGGTCATCTCTTGGTTGTATATGAAATCATTCCAGTATGCCAGAGTAAATGTAAAAAAAAAAAAAAAATCTAGACTAGAGATAACTCAATTTTAAATTGGGGTCCAAGCGGACCCCCTCCCCTTTTAGTAATCAACGTATATCAAATACCTTTGGAATATGAAGTCAAAATGTGGTTATTCCGTTACGACACACACGATCTGCAACTTATTTACACAAGCGTATCTCCGGTAACGAGACACTTATGAAAACGCCGAATGCACTTTGGTTCTCTGCTCATCAAAAGCTTTCATACTCTTCATTAAAAAACACCACATTTTAGACGCTTCCAATAAACAGTCTTAACGATTGGATTAACAAAACAGTTTATGATCGGTTCTCAGACCTTAGAAATTATTTTAAACCGCAGTAACCTTCAACGAAGTGTGGTGGAAGGAGCGGTGGAGAGATGGAGAGGGAGAGGGGGAGGGGGGGGGGGGTTAGGGGGTGGAGGAGGGGTTAGGGAGAGAAGAAAAGGAAAAAAGAAGGAAAAAATAAAGAGACGGATAGGTAGAATAATAATAGTATAGGAATGAAACAGGGCTGCCGTTTTGCGTAGAATCAATGCTATTTTTTAATTCACCGATGATTCCACCGGTGGAGAAAAGATTACACAGTTCAGTTCAGTGCATGACTATGATAAATTGAAATACTCGCATCTGTAATCTTTTCTCAACCGGTGGAGTCGTCGATGACTTAAAAAAAACTTGCGGATATTTTAATTAATCAACGAAGTTTCCACCGATTAAGGAAAGATTACAGATCAGAGTATTTTCGTGCATTACAGTCATACACTGAACTGAACTGTGTAATCTTTTCTCAACCGATGGAATCATCGGTGACTAGAAAAATAGCATTGATTCTACGCATAACGGCAGCCCTGGAATGAAATGAAGGATCCGCCTTGTGGATGAGGTCACATAAATTATGAATCTAGGGATACTTATTATTATTATTATTATTATATATATAAAGCTGTCGTCCCTCCTAAATGTTTTTTCTATTTCCCGAAAATTGGCCGAAGCGATTTCCCTCAAATTTGACACGATGATTCCTTAGGGTATTTAGAAAAAATCTGTCCGAACAGTTTTTGAAAAAGTCGTCTGTGAGCGCCGCAAAATGAATTTTAAAATAAGAGTGAAAACTCATTTTCGCACGACGCACGGACAGCGAGGTGACGAGATGCTCCGCAGCTCCGCGCCATCGCCTGAGCTGGATTCTCTGATCTGCCTCTCCCCTCCACTCTACACTCGGCAGAGTCTCACCTTATCAGTTGACGAGTCAGTGCAGCGAGAGCGGTGGAGGGGGGAGGTTTGTTCGTCGCTCATCTCTTGCGCACTGATTACTTCGTTCTTTCTCCAAAATTTTTCTGTCGCTCGCCTCGCCCGTACCCGCAACCTTCTCTCTCACTCCTTACGGACGCTCATCTCTCTCGACTAACGCACTCCCATTCTTCGTATTAACCATTCGTTTGCTTTTCTTCTTCTTTCCCCTCTTTTCATTTTATTCTTTAAATTTTTATCATTTCGACTTATATCACTCGGGATCGTTGAATAACGTTCCTAATATTTTGCAGTATGGTCTTAATTTAATTTTTTTTTTTTTTTTTTTTTTTTTTTTTTTTTTTTTTACAAGGAAAACATTCTTAGTGCTATTGTGCATTTATTTTTTCAATGGATTGTCACCGTCGCTTCTCTTTTATAATTCCTCTTCGATTTTCAACGCTTTTATTTTGGTATCCTCCGCGTCTTATTAGTTCTTTTTACGCATTGCCCGGCAATATCTTTTTTTTTTATTTATTTATTTAATACAAGAAAGGGCAAGCGCTTTGCGCTCACAATCTTACATTTTCATCTCTTTAATTCTCAGCTCCAATACTCCGTTTCATTTTATCATTTTTTACCAATTACCAAGTAGCCCGTATAACCCTAGAATGCTGGCCGTGGAGGGCGCCCGTAGGGTGCTTGGAACGGCTAGTAAAATATACTTTTATTATTTGAGAATCATTGAGTTCACGACATTTATCAAGTGCCCTCTTCTTTCTTTCAGTCGTTTTCGTCGCATCATCATTCCATATTTGTCGGGTTATTTTTCCCCGATATATACATATATTTACGTGATATTTGGTGAAGAATGCTGTCAATTTGCATTAAACACGAACCGTGAAACAAGGCTATAGTGGGGGCCATTCACTGTCATCCCCTCCCCCATTTGATAGCATGAACTCTCTACTCTCAGCATAGACTCTTGTTAAAAAAAAAAAAAAAAAAAAAAAGGGAAAAGGTCTAACGTGACTTGTGAATGACTTGGCAAGCGCCTCGCCGTTCTTGTTGAGGAAATGCAATGAAATGACAAGCGATAGAGTCTTATAAACAGTATCGCAACGAGGATATCTTCTATCTTTCTCGTCTTCCTTTGAAAGTATATGAGTAGAAAAAGGATGAAAAGAGGGGGTTTCATCCCCTTGTCTAATGTCTACCCTTGTCTGACATACGTGTTCCAATGGTGAAAAGAGAGAGATATAGAGAATTTCTCGTTGTGCTATAGTTTTATAAACGGATATATACGAACGCACAGTCGGACGGACTCACAACGAGTAGATACCACGATTTCTTGGATTTGAATTATAACGTGGTATTAATTCATCAACCTTTTTTCAAAGGATCTTTTTCACACGAAAGAATCGATTAGAAACTGCCACCACTTGGTTACAGAGCTTAGAAGCTTGGATACGGATTCTTTAACCCTTTACTGCATGATTTTTTTTCAATAAAATAATTTTTTTTTCAGTACAATTTTGATCCTTGAGACAGGGAAAAATAGTGAAAAAATTCTTTCCATTATATTTCAATGAAAAAGAGCCTGAATATTAATTGTTCCAAATATGGCCTTACCCGCATTTAGGTATCCATGCAACTGAAAATAAAGTTTTCAGGCTAAAAAAACAAAAAAATTAGAGTAGTAAAAAATAAGTTAATAAGTTTCAATAGTTGTTTTTTTTTTGTATACCTATGGTACCCCTGCGTTACTCCCAAACATAACAATGAAAATCGGAAAATCTCGATCAGATTTTCAGTAAGCTATTTTCAACCACTCTGCACGTTCTCTATCCTGTGCTGCGCGCTCTAAGACAAAATCGACAATTCTTACTCGTTTAGTATCTGTTCCACATGTGACCCACCATGCAGCGACAGTACAACTCAAGTCCCCTACTTTCAGATAAGGCTTCAAAGTAATTGTTCCAGATCTGGGCTCATCTGCAGTTAAGGGTTGAGGTATATCTTGTTTGAATGCTTGATGCTAAAATGCGTTGGTTTCTTTGCCTTATTTTAACTTAAAAACATGGAATGGTTCATTGAGGCACGTGTTTACGAGAAATAATAGTACATATATTGTCACGATGAATTTGACACCTGGAAAATTTTGATTTTCGCAGCAATGCGGGTCTGTTTCAAACTTTTGCAACATCGGTGATTAAAAAATTGTTTTTCTCTTTTTACCCATTCAAAAATGTATATGCAAGAAAAAGATAGACAAGAGGGGCACTGGCGCAACCAGGATCTCTTCCATATCTTTCATTTCCCATTTGAATGTATAAGTAGGAAAAGGACAGAAAGAGGGGGTTTTATCCCCTTGTCTATCCTTGTCAAACATACGTTTTTTAATGGAGAAAAGAGAGAGATGAAGAAACTCTCGGTGCGCTACTGAAGAGGGGCCATTTTGGTCAACCCTCTTCTTGCATCGTTTTTCTACCTGAGCATTCAAACGAGGGACTTACAAATAGACGAACCAAATGCCTAACTACGCCACTGTAATTAAATTTGAGGCCTTCCGATTCCGACCCTCGTTGTAGTCACATCAAGACCCAATTTCACTCTCTCTTGCATATCCCTTTGAACCGGAACTCAAGTCTCGGCTCGCTGGCTCCGTTCGGATATCCACCGGTGCAGCGATAGATTACAGACAGCAATATTTCGCAGTGCAAATAGATATACAGAAACACTGAGCTCTGTAATCTTTGTTCCAACGGCGTCTAGCGCGCCACGCCCCGATGAATATCCAAACGTACCCATTGTAAGACGACTGCCCGACCATTTCGACAGCCTACTCATACTCACTCAGCCGAACCTCCAATTTGCGAGTTGAGTGTTTTATTTGACCATCTCATATACAGTCACACGATGGCACAATTCCCGTGTTTTATTATCTGGGTCAATGACTATCGAGGTGAAGTTTGAGGTTCACATCATCGCTGGCTTGAAAATTCGGTAGGTGGACGGGGGGGGGGGGGGGAGTGGGAGACACGGCGTGTGGCAACCGACGCGACGGGTGGTGGGGGAAGGGGTGGTGGGAGGGGGGAGGGGGGGGTTGAGGGCACGGCTACGAAATAACGAATGAGTGTGTGTGTGTGTGTGTTCTCCGAAGACCGAAAAGACTCACCCAGACGAAACTTCTCGCGGCTGCCAATGGCAAAACGCGGCTATTGACCCGTGCGGAAAACAAACCCCGCTCTCAACCCTTCCTTGCCACCCCCTGCTCCCTCCGCCCCGCCATAATCTAACTCCCCAAGCCCTGCCTGCGCCCCAGTGAACTATAACCGAAGAAGTAAGGTGGGGTTGGGTTCTCACCATTCGTTAAAGGTAGGACCGCGATCAAAAATGGTGTCTCAGTCTATAACCGACGACTGCAAATAAGCGTTTATACCCGTCTCTCAGGTATATTTGCCGAGCCGTGAAATTTCCTACGAACAAATAAAATTCACAGCATAAAACAGCGTGGCGTGACGACCTCGTTTATATTGAATCGAAAAGTGTTATTTCTCAAGGTTGCCGCTCGGAGCGAATTTTATGGAATAGGCCGTTTTAGTGATGACGCCACGATCAAAACTAGGTCCAAACAACGAGCTTCACCAATGGAGAGGATTTTTGGACGTGTTTTTGAGGAAGCCTGGAGGCAGCCATGATGTTATTCTCTTATGGACGTTTTTATGCAGCCTCAGTTTGTTTGCCTCATATGTTTTAACCTTTAAATTAAAAAAAATTAAAAAAAAAAAAATGTGATGGGTCCATTTGAAATTGGTTTTAAACGAAAAAGCAAGTATTTTATAGTGGCTATGTATGCGGACAAAGGAATCCATGAAACCATTTTTTTTGGAGGGATTTGCACGACAAAGAAACGGGCACATATGACAAAAATAAGCAAATATCATATGTTTTAACCTTTAAATTAAAAAAAATAAAATAAAAAATAAAATAAAAAAAATACAAAAATAAAAAATGTGATGGATTCATTTGAAATTGGTTTTAAACGAAAAAGCAAGTATTTTATAGTGGCTATGTATGGACAAAGGAATCCATGAAACCATTTTTTCGGAGGGATTTGCACAATAAAGAAACGGGCACATGACAAAAACAAGCAAAATTTGCCCACCTGGATAGTGTTGTTGTTGTATTCGAATTCTGCGTCCGTATATAGCCACTCTGAAATACTAACTTTTTGATTTCAAACCCATTATTTCCACTCCATACATTTTTTATCGAAGGATAAAAAATATGATGCAAACAAACCAGAATTAGATCGTCCATTCTGTCACAATTTGGGATAGAACTTATGACATGTTCTAGCCCATTTACAGGTAAAGCTCGTTCGGTCCAAACGTTGGGAAACCGCTGCGTTGCAATTGTAGTGCGTTTATACTTACCTGACTTCCCATCGGACTTCTTATCCGGAACAGAGTATAATCTTCATGAAAGTATTCTAACCTGTAATATTTTTTCCGCAGATAGAATCCCAGTTGAAATCGGTGATCTCATTAAATTTACAATAGATGGCAACCCTGGTTGTTCTTATACTGAAACATCTGGTATGCATCTGGTTGGAAAATTGGCAATATTTAGGTTCTGGTAATTTTGCAGATAAAACTGGGAGGAAGGTCCCGTCTCTTTTTACAGGCATTCAAACGAGCACTGTGGTTATATTTTTTATGACGATTGTAATGATGGAAGGTTCTAAGTCATTCTCCTTTAAATGCAATTTATGGAAGTTGCCAATTAACAGATGGCTTTATTCGTAACGCATTAATAAGCAATGAGCATCCCTCACAATAATTCCCTGCAACTTCAAACTTTACTACTTCCTTTATGCTTAGTGCGATTAGTCTGCTTAGCCAGTGGCGTCGAGTGCCATCTGGCAACAATGTACCTACTCCATTTAAACTCATTGAATATATCGAATTTTCCTTGTGCATTGTGCACCTCTGAATTAGATCTTATACATGAGTTTAAATGGATATAATCCATTGTTGCCAAATTGCACGCGACGCCACTGTGCTCAGCTGAAGTAGGTAATGGCGGTAAATTGTTCATTGGGACGTAAGTAAATAAGCTATTTGTCACCTGGCAACGCTCGTGAAACGAGCACACTCCACGAAAAAAAAAAAACTGGTAGAATTTACCATCTGCATAACCGATTATGGAATCTGCTATCGAATATGGTCAATTTTACCATCATATATGGTAGAAGAAATGTCACTGGAACGTTTTAAAATAACTTTAAAAGGTCGAATACGATGATTTTTGATTGTTAGTGCATTTGCTGATGACTGGGCTTTATTGACTATTCTTTTCTCATTTGTATCACGGTGCGGTGATCATTAAACGCGCTGTACTTTAGCAGTCGCGACACTGTGCCGCGGCCGCACAGAGGAGCGAGTCAATGGGAAGGATATTCGAACGTAGAATAAATGACTAAAATTGCAAAATTAAAGGTTGTTACAGTCGAAAAACAAACCTATACAGGGTGATTCTTATAAGAAATTTTGCAATAAAATCACCGAAACAACTTTCAAACGTTTGCGTTGCAGATTAATAAAGATATACACCATAGCCGGTCTCTCCCATTGACTCACTCCACTGTGACGTGGACTTATTTGTACTATGGCGGACAAAAGAAAGTTTATTCATCGAAATTGTTCTTGATCAATTTTTCTATTATTTTCAGAAGCGTTTTTGATTTTTTTAGGCATACTTTCATGTGGCAATCCTGTTAAACTCTGAGATACCCGAAAACGGCAAAATTCTCCGAAATTAGCCGAGAGATTATACGATGAAAATTTTTACGATGGTACTTTCTTTTGCCGGTCATAGTACCACATGTGTGGATACAGGGAATTGTCTTTCTCTCTCTCCTCCCATTTGAAAACGTGCGTTAGAAAAGGACAGAAGAGGGGGCCAAAGTCACGTGATGGCCCCCTCTACTGTCCTTTTCTAATGCATAAGTTCAAATGGAGGGAGAGAGAGAAACACAATTCCCTGTATCCGCCCATGTAGTACCAAGAGTCAGAAGTGACAATGCAGCGCGGTCGTCAAACCGAGTCGTCAGCTGTCCCGAAAAGGCAACTATACGACGACAAACATTTCAAATGCAACGTAAAATATTCCGAAAGCATCTCCGGTTTCGTTGAATGAGGAGGAAGCCAGTTCATTAAATTTCATATACATTAAAATAAGGAAAGTTTCAGTTGCTAAAATAAGCATCCACACGCAAGCTCTGCAGGCTCGTGTTTGGGGGGGGGGGGGTAAAAAAATCTAAATTTGATACTTCGGCGAAAGTTTTTACACTTCCTCCTCTTCGTTCCGAAAGAAGTTCCGATAAACTTGGGGGGCGCGAAAGTTTCATTGGGACTTCTCAAATAACTTTCATCATGCGTCTTGCAGAGTATAGAATCGAACAGCAACTTCGAGATATGTTCCATCTAATAGAGTACGTATGTAATGTATGTATTGTGTATACTGTGCAGACGTTTGTGAATTGCCAGCCCGTGTTGCCGAGCGTGGCGAGAAATCCCTAGCTTTTCTATATTCGAACGAATGTGATGGTTTTCTACTACTAATGGTTTTCCACACTGAAACATGACAACGCTGATTGTTGATGTGACGACCCGACCCGACCCGACGCATTCCCATTCCCGCCTCTCTCCTTTCCATGAACAAACCGAAAGCTGTATGAAAGCTTTCTTCACCGTGTCGCACGAGTTTAACAAATGCAGACCCGTTCCATTCAGTTGATAGGGCTCGCCTTGACAAACTGATTAGAAGTCCGCCCCCGAAAAACCCTTTGCGCTGCGCGTACACACGAAACGAATGTATACAGAAGATAAACTTCCTTCACTTATAGTAAAGTAACTTGCGAAAGGAAGACTTCGCGGGAACAGGGTGACAGAAGTGCAGAGAGGGTGAGAGAATGGAAAGTGTGTTGACGTTATCGAATGTCAATCCTCCGATACCACAACCCACCCCCCACCCCCCTCCAATGCACAATTTGCATTTTCACCCCCAAATGCCCGAACTGAGAACCGAAAATGAAACATAAAAAATAAAAATAAAAAGGAGAAAATAAAGTTAATTTACTTTCGCTGAATGCCGAATATCATAACTTCATCTTCGATGTCAATTTTTTTTCGCATGCGTATGACAGAGACGAGGGTTTCTGGAATTCTCAATTCAACGGCAGCGTTTCGCGAAGTTGAGTAGCTGTCAGATTTCGGATAAAGAGGGGAGCGTCGCCGGTTTAAATGGTGATTTCACGACTTCCTATACTACATATGGCAGCACCGCAATGGTCGCGAATAGCTGCTTTCTCCGGTGCCTTTCATGTGACTCTCATTCATCCACCCTCTGTTATTTTGCAACCTCTCTCTCTCTCTCTCCCACTCTCCTCCCCCTCATTCTCTTTCTCTGCGCTCTTTCCTTCTTTTCATCTTTTATTAACACAGTTCTTTGAGAGAGGGAAACCCCGCCGTCTGCATGAAGCAAATTGTTTTCTTTTCTTCCTTTCTCTCTCTATTTAAGTTTCTTGGTCATTTAATTACATTACATTAAATAATTTTTTCCTTTTACTTTTTTAATAGGTCCAAAAATATCAATCACCGATAGACAAATTTAATTTTCATGTACTTTCTTTCAACATTTTCAATCTATCCTCCTTTCGTATCCCTCGCAAATTGAAAAAAGGATGAATTTCCTCAAGATTTTAGGTTTTTTCTTTTTTTTTCTGATCTTATCGACTTCCTATTTTATTTATAATGGAGTGGTTCAGTAGATCGTTATCATCAATAGTGACCCACCTGCTGAATCTCAAACTTCACTTTATTGGTTGGCTTTAATGATAAAGACCTCCCATCAGCGGTACATGTAATCTCACAACGCTGCATTTCTACCGTTTAAATCCAATTAGCAATTAAGGGTGATTCCTCACCTACGTAAGTGAGATTTTGACTCAACAGATAGCGCCACTGGTCACTTTTTGAGAGCTTGACTTTAAAAAGTGTTGTACTTTTTTTTCTTAAAGCGTTGTACGAAAGGGGGCACCCCCATACGAAGCCTTAAAATGTAATTTAAAAGAATGAGAATTTTACGCAAAAAAAAAAAAAAAAAAAAAAAAAAAAAAAAAAAAAAAAAAATTAAAAACTGGTCTGGGGTCATTTCAGACACCCCTACTGCGCTCAAAAGGGTTAACATGGAAAAATAGCTTGGTTGCCCAATTGCACGCGAGCCACCACTGGTCGGTTCGACTCGCAAACAAAAGTAGCCTTGATAATCCTTTTATATCCATTAGGGGATTTTTAAAGGCGCCAAGCCTTTGAAACTGCGTTCATCCGATGGTAAATGACACGCAGTATCCTTCGAAGATTAATCATAAATAATTGTTGTCCAGTAACGCGGATTTATGACGTCACTTAACGACTCCTTTGCGAGTGTGGACGGGCCTGGAAGTGAAACCGGAGTGCGAGTCCGCGAGCTTATGCCTTAAAGGGCTCGAAAAAAGGCGCGTTCGACACTCAAGGGTTGGAGGAAAATAAAGTATATTCCCGAGGGAAGCAAAGGTACCTTCCATTAAATTATAAACGGCCGTCTTTGCGCTACGTTTCGTTGAAAACGAAACGCCCGAATTTTTGAGAGCTATGATACATAAAAAAAAAAATGAATCAAATGAAATATATTAATGAAAACGGTAAGGTCGGTTTGTAAGTATATTCAAAGTCAGGAAACCTGTATTTTGCTGAAAGTGATTTTTTCTAGTTTCTTTGAAGCTTGAAATATTTAAATTAAATTTATTTAATTAATGTTATTAATTATTTTAATTAAATTAAATATTTAAATTAATATTTTTATTTATTTTTTATTTTAAATATTTTTGACAACCAAAGTTTAAAAAATAGAGCATTGAGCAGTAACCAAGGCATTATTTCATCATAACTTAAGAGAAAAAAAACGAATAAAAAATGAAAAATAAACAGACAGATGAGTAAATAAATAAATAAAAGCGAGTTGGTAATGACTCCATTACTCTATCACAAGGATGTTGGAACAGTGTGCCCTGATTAACATATATGTATACGCAAAAAAAAAAAAAAAAAAAAAAAAAAAAAAAAAAAAAAAAAAAAAACACGCTTAAAATTATTTGCAAAGTCGAAACAATACGGGTTGACTTTCGATACAAAATGATCACGTGAGCAAAAAAATGTATTTTTCCCTCTTCCCCTTCTCTCTGCTGCTCTTTGTTTACAAGAAGTTAGCTTATTCGCAGTTACCTCATTTTACCACAAGTTAGGTTATGTTAATCAAACTCGATAATAAAGTTTGACGTTTTTTTCTCTTAGGCGACAAAATCTTGTATTCGTATATAGTTACTTCTACCGTGCTTTTTTCCTTGAGCGTCAATGATTTCAGGTGACATCGAGAACGAAAGTTCATCGAAGTTCGTTGAACCAGGATAAAAGAAAGGACCGATGATTTAAAATTCTTGCATGCATAGCAACATAAATCGATTAGATTGACTCATAATTAAATCCAACGATATTCCAATAAGAACTAAATACATTGCTTCATAGGTAAAAGCTAGAACTTTATTTTGATTACCAATAAATCTGTCAAAAAGTTCTGGGCATTTATGGGTTAGAGAGGTAGTTTTCAAGGACCACAGCTCCTGTGTTTTTTTAGTGAAGAAAAGAAAATACTCGGAAAGCTGAAAACAAGTATACTTTTGGTTTCTATACTCAGGATTCACAGTTCCAAAAATTCAATTAGGCACAAAACACATTATATTATAAGGGAAAACCGCAGAGTGACGTCACAACACACATGATTTTTGTAATTTTATACGAGAATATCTCCGAGACAAGGACATATTAAGGAAAAAACCAAATGCACCTTTGTTCTCACCTCATCAAATTCTTTCATTGATATTCCTCATGAAAAACACGAAAAATTATACCCTTGCAACTGCCTCATTCGATGTACGGATGACGTCATTTTGATAAGACCTTAGAGGCAGTATTGCGGGCAAACATGATCTAACTTTTGTATTAACGCATGAATAATTGACTAAAATTAATCACAATATTTTCATATTAGTAAATCAAGGTTTTACCACTACCAGTATCTTCATATGTCTAAACATTAATGACTGTGTTAAAAAACTTTGAATTACTAAAGGGAATAATATGAGAATATTAAGAATAATTTGAGCAGAAAAGGTGTAATTAAATTAATTTTAGTTAATTATTTATGATTATTAAATAGCCAATTTTGCCCAACACTGCTGGGGGGAAGTTTTTCCGGCGAAGAAAAGAACCTGTTTACCTGCGGCGCGCACCACAAAAATAGAAAACAAATAAAGTGACGTGAACATCTTTTGATAGGAAAATAGTTCAAAATGCTATGAGCCGCGCGAGTCAGAATTGAATTCTTGATTAGACCTTGAATGTTCTAATTAAGAATATCACATAAAGTCTGGAAAGATTCGTGAATACGTATGTGCTCGTGACATCACGCTGGCACTGCTATGCTATGCTATGCTATGAGAAAAAGTCGCGGGGGTATAATGAGTTTTTAATGAACGGGAATAAATTTAATTTTAATCTCATCCCTCCCGCGTTTTCCTCGACGGTGACACTTTAAACGAGAGCAGTTCAGTGTTGCCGGATGTACGGCTTTAGGCCTATATTTCTCATAAGAATCAAAGTAAAATATTCGACTTTGGACCTCAAATCTGGCAACAGTAGAGCAGTTCAAGGCGCAATGAAGCAAGGTGACGCATTAGTGCTGAATGAAGCAACCGCGCGCAGAGGGCAGAGCAATCGCTTGAAGTATTCGTCAAAAAGATACGCACCCCCACTTCACTCTCTCTCTCTCTCTCTCTCTCTCTCTCTCTCTCTCTCTCTCTCTCTCTCCCTCTCTCTCTCTCTCTCTCTCTCTCTCTCTCTTTCACTCCCTCTCTCTCTACCGCTCTCGCTCTCTCCTCCACAGCCTCTAGCGCATTTCTAGCTCTCAGCAGTTTTTGCAGTCCACCGCTCATTTGTATAGATGCGCGGTCAGAAGGGGAGAGCAAGGACAGGATAAATGGACCATTAGTGGGTGTATCCCCCCCCTCCCCGGGGGAGGGAAGGAGGAAGAAAGTTTAGGTGAAATGTAGGAAACAGTTAAACACGGAAGTCATTTGGTCAGCTACCTATATGCGTATCTTCCATTTTATTTTGGCTCTCTATATGACGGAAAAGTAGTGATGACTCCTTCATTTGAATCATCTACGTAATACAGCACTCGATTTTTGGTGGATTACTACTTCTCTTTCAAATCGATTGTTTTACATAGAGTTAGATTTAGGAAGAACATTTTTGGAAAAAAAAAACAAAACAAAAACAAATAAACAAAAAAAACAAAACATTAAAACATGAGTGGATTATGATGTTCCATCCCGTAACAATGTTGATGTTCCATTTGAATCGATTGTTTTACATAGAATTAATTGGAATAAAACATTTCGCTGTTCTTTTTTCTAAAATTTAATGTTAGGGAAAGTTTGGGAAGGGGCATAGGAGCCCGGAGCGGGGGGCAAGAGGGGGCACTTGCCCCCCCTGGAATTCAAAAAGTCAAAATTTCACGATTAAAAATGAAAGGAAAAAAGAAAATGAAATGTTAATCAAAGGAGTAATAGTTGACAAACTTCATTACTAGTTTATTTTGTACTTTTAACTCATTTTTTTGCAAGGAATAATAAATTAAATATTTTTCTTACTATCGTTATCATCTTTCGTCCCTTTATCCGTTATATCAAACACGTCAAAATTGTTGTTAATATTTGATACACCTAAAATGGGTTAGTAATTGTACACTATTTGGGTGAAAAAAAGTTGTCCCTTTTTCCACGGGGGGGGGGGTCCTTCCTAGACCTTCCGTTGTGGTTCAACAATTTTGCCCCCCTTTGGAAATTTTTTCTGCGGGCGCCCATGGGAAGGGGGGAGTAGAAAATACAGGAAATAGATAATAAAAGAGAAAACTAGGAAGAATGTCGGGAAAAACAGGAATTAATCTCAATTAATCTTTTCCCAGGGAGCTTCACTTTTTCACATGAGACATGCAGTACATTTTTTTTTTTTTTTTTTTTCAAGTCATACATTAGGGGACAGTATGGGAAATGCAGGAAAAATGGGGAGTTGCCAAAAAATGAAGTAATTGAGAGAAAAGTGAAGAGAATAGGGAGTGGAGGGGGATGAGGCAAAACTATGAAGAAAAAGGGAAAAAAACAGGAAACCATTGGGAAAAATAGGGAATAACAGGGCAAAATAGAGAACAGGAAGTGCAAAGCTTATTCTCCTACTAATACTGAATAAAACCTGCGAATCAGAAATCTACCTTAAAGCACTTCGAGTGACTATGAACATTATCCATCGCTTAGTGTCAGAAGCGGTGACTCGGGACCCACTTCTGTCGAAAGCTATGTGTGATGTGCTAGTGCGGAGTCAATTACGAACAAATTGAGAGACGGTCCTGATAATTATAGGCTCGATCCTACCCTCAGAGACACGCTATTCCAATTCGATCGCGTTCCAGCCATTCTGCAGTTAATGAGACGATAAGAGAGATTCATCTCGAGGAACATATCTGGTGTGACTTGACGTTATAATTAGAGGGTTTTAATACTTTTATAACCGCATGGCCATTGACTTTTTCGTAATAATACCAGAGCTGCCGTTTTGCGTATAATTAATGGCATTTAATTCACCGATGATTCCACCGATTGAGAAAAGATTACAAGGTTCAGTTCACTGTATGACTGTAATGCACGAAAATACTCGCAGATGTTATCTTTTCTCAATCGGTGGAGTCGTCGATGACTTTAAAAAAACTTGCGAGTATTTTAATAATTTGACGGCGATTGCACCGATTCAGAAAATATTACAGATCAGAGTATTTTCGTGCAGTACTTACATAGTCATACACTGAACCGGACTGTAATCTTTTCTCAACTAGTGGAATCATCATTGAATCGAGAAAATGTCATAAAATACAGCGTGTTCAAAAAGTCCGTCCCCCCTATCTAACTTTTGAACGGCTGCAGATAAAAAAACGAAACTCGGGGGATGTTTATAACTTAATGGGAACTACTTTTCGGCGTATCCAAAATTTCCGGGGGGCGCTCCTATGGGGGGGTTTCGCCCCCTAACTCAAAATTTTCAAATGGCAACCCCTATCTTGTGATACCTCGTTTTAACCCTTAACTGCGCCGTGGCACCCCTGAGGCACATAATATATTTCCTCCATTTTGAACTCTTAAAGGTAAAATATCATTTTTTTCCATGTCGTCATCCCTCTGGCACATATGGAGGAAAAGTTTCGATTTTTCACCGAAGTCTGAAAAAGCAAGCCCACTTGTTGGGCGCCATCTGAGCATTAGAAGACATATTTAACCGTTTGACCTTGATTTCTCCCTATAATGGCCCATGTTAAATTTAGTACTTTGCAGATCTCTTGGGCGCAAGAATTAATGCTAGGAATTTTTTCACTATTTTTCCCTTTCATTTGAGTCAAAATCAATTGAAAAATCATGTTTTCGAACGAAAAAAAAAAATCGCGCAGTAAAGGGTTAAAGGGCATACAATTCTAAGACTTTTGGCGCAAGCCGGAGGTCTATATTGTTTTTCGTCATCGATATATCGATAGTCAAAGTTCGATTTCGACCCATTTTCAAAAAAATCAGAACTCCCATTTGAAATGTCGGAATTTAGAAAAATAGGAGTCAAAAATACTCTAAAAATCAAGTACTTTCCAGAAAAAAATACGGTTTTGACATTAATCTAGTCTTAAAGCCCCCCAAAATTATTTAAAAAAATGACCCCTCAGGGGGGCTTTCTCAAAAATTCCGAGGCACGACTCCTATCGAGTGATACATCGCTTGAAAGAACACACAAAACTGAGCATTTTGGCGCAAACCGCAGGTCGATATCGTTTTTGGTTTTCGATATATCGACATTTGAGGACGGGTAAAAATCCAACTTTGTCATTCGATATATCGAAAACCAAAACATATCGACCTGCGGTTTGTGCCAAAATGCTCAGTTTTGTGTGTTCTTTCAAGCGATGTATCATTCGATAGGAGTCGTCGGAATTTTGAGATAGCCCCCCTGAGGGGTCATTTTTTTAAATAATTTTGGGGGGCTTTAAGACTAGATTAATGTCAAAACCGTATTTTTTTCTGGAAAGTACTTGATTTTAGAGTATTTTTGACTCCTATTTTTCTAAATTCCAACATTTCAAATGGGAGTGCTGATTTTTTTGAAAATGGGTCGAAATCGAATCGATATATCGATGACGAAAAACGATATCGACCTCCGGTTTGCGCCAAAAGTCTTAGAATTTTGTGCCCTTTAAAGAGAGGTATCACGAGATAGGGGTTGCCATTTGAAAATTTTGAGTTAGGGGGCGAAACCCCCCCTTAGGAGCGCCCCCCGGAAATTTTGGATACGCCGAAAAGTAGTTCCCATTAAGTTATAAACATCCCCCAAGTTTCGTTTTTTTATCTGCAGCCGTTTAAAAGTTAGATAGAGGGGGACGGACTTTTTGAACACGCTGTATACGCAATTTGGCAGCTCTAAATTGTACACACATTATGTGCTTCGTTCATTCGTGAAATATTTGACAAACATATAGTTTATGCTTTATTGATTTATGATATAAGTTCATCCAAAGTCCGCTTGTATATTATGTCGCAGGCAATTTACATGATTAGACATTTTACAAGTGGCTTGAAAAATTCTGAGGCAAATATCATGTCGCTCATCATTCCATGGCCAAACAGAAGAAAATCTGATTTGGTGCGCTCTCGTCATATTGAATAATTGTCTTGAAATGTTCTTACATTCTGCTGTATTCAAAAGCTAATAAGCTGACACATCTATTGATTTTTACGGATTAAGTTTTCCTTTACTAGTTTTTCCAGTATGTATTACATAAAACGCAGCTTGCTGCAGTACCTGTTCACTCCCCCCTTCAAACCACACAGAAAAAAAGCACCTGCTCCAGACACGATCTATATACACACCAGTACGGAACGTGCTCAGAGCACAAACTTTTCAGGTTCTGGACACGACGGAATGCGTTTCAGACACAAACTCAACCTGAATAGATCGCGCTCAGAACTGGCTCCGGTACTGGTGTGTACATTTCGTGTCTAGAACACGGAAAGTTCGTGTCTGGAGCACGACCATTTTTTTCTGTGAAATATAGTAAGGGAACCAGTCAAGAAAACCCTAAATTGAAAACCTCGATAGATGTGTCTGCTTATTTGTTTTTAAGTGAGCTAAAGTATAGTTCGAAACAGCGATTCTTGTGAGCCCAAGCTGCTCTAAGTCTGATTATTGGTAACAATGGAATGAGAGGTACGCTTTTTCCCTAAGCATTTTACAAGTAGCTTGTAAAATTTAAGATATATGTAAATTGCCTGCAACATTTATAAAAACAATAATCATTTAGTCTAACGAGATTTTTTCATGGAATCCAATATCTTAAGAATGACGTCTTACTATATAGTGTTTATAAATTCATCCATACAAAAAAATTGTATTTAAAGAATTCTCACGGAAGAGGGATTTATTTTTTATTTTTTCTTTTGGAAAGAAAACAAAGGAGCTGTGGCCAAAAATAACCACATTTCTAGTCGACTAGATGAAAGTTTCAAGCATGCGAGATAAAAAGTTGGAGGAGTAGATTGGCTCAAAAATTGTGGGTGCTAAAAATGGATATGCCTTTACGATGAACTTTATCCAAGTTAAATCCCATATTAAATAAATCTTATACAAATATACCTCATGAGTTACACCTTTTAAAGAATTTCAAAACCTTATGTATTCTTTTTCTTTCTTATCTGGTTCACAGTCAGGCTTTGCCCCGTCCGGCGTCCGTTAAAATTAGCAAAAAACTCACCTGCAACAAACAAAAGACAGAAATTCCTTGTAAGTAATTGTGAGCTATGTAGAATATATATATATATATATATATATATATATATATATATATATATATATATATATATATATATATATATATATATATAATATATATATATATATATATATATATATATATATATATATATATATATATATATATATATATATATATATATATATTATATATAAGGAACAAAAACCACACTCTTAGAATTCAAATTCAGATTTTTATATGAAAAAAGTGTTGGAGTGCAACTTACACAATGTACATTGAAATCCAGAGCTGGGGATAACTTATAATCTTTGGCGCCGCAATTAAATATTTTTTCTCTCTTCTAAACGTGAAAAAAAAATTGGGTCTTACAAATTTGCACCGTACCGGTTGAAGGGTGTGTCTAAAGATCCCCTCAGTATGTGCCTTAATAACTCTTGCAAACAACTCAAAGAAAAAAAAAAACAAGCAAAGAAAAGAAAAAAACGGTAAAGTCCATAACACCGTTGTAATTCACTGCTCAAACGTTACAAACATATGTTTATTATAACGGTAAAGTCACAGGCTTGCTGTTTTTTGAAGTAAATCGGTAATGCATACACTGCAAACTTTTGCTACAGCGTTATGGCGGGTATATTCATCTGTGAAAATGTGTGGAAATTACATTAAAAGCATTAAAGTCTCAAAATCCCTTTACAAAAGACATTTTAAGAGAAATCCAAAATGGCAGTCATAATGAGCGGGTCCCAGTGGGTGAGTCCCATCTAATTGCAGATGTCTCTATGATGAATCACTTTTCTCAGCATAGAAAGTTGCGATTAAGTTAGATGGGATTTCTCCATTTTGACCAGATAGTTTGAACGCCATCTTGGAATTTTGTTAAACCCATTTATTGAGTTTAAGAGCCACTTGCGGAACTTTCTGATGCTACCAACTCAATTTTTTCTATAGTAATACTACACCAGAATAGACCCTCTATGTAGCTTTAGCATAAATTTCCAACATATCCATTGCAACTATAAACTCTCCGCGAGTTATAATGTAACGTTGATACGCCCTTTTATTCCACACAATAGGGCCTAACATTAACACAACTTCAATCACGGATAGATATATAGTATAAGCGCCCGCACGTAATTGAGATACTTCTCCTGCATACGGCAAGAATAGTGTATTGTAAAGCCGCCGTCGTGCGTCATGTCATGGTCATATTTGGATGGACAGCTAAAATTGAGCCGTTGCTGGACCGACGCACTATGTACCGAAAATCGTCAAAAAGAGGCCAAAAGTCAGAAAGAAAATTTCTTATCAGTTTATCATTTATAAATTTTCAAAGCGAATTTTAATCACAGAGAACAATGTTGAAAAGTAATTTCAACCTACTAATGTGACTATAGAAAGGTTCGAGTGAAACTCAGTGGTTCCAAATAAACGATGGTTTTTTTTTACTTTTACTCACTCAATTTTTGCCTTTTTCTTTCGATCTCAGAGACCATAGTGCGACGGCGAGGTGAGGCGTGGCGTGTACGCTTATTGTATCGCTCCTCACGCAACGTTGTTACATCAGCAATGGCCTATAGAACATATCAAGTTGCCCATGGAATAAAAGGGACGAAATACGTGGTATTTCGTATGAAGGAAGGGGGGTGGGTGGGGGGCTTGATGGGGGTAAATGGCTGAGTGATGGCAAGAGGTGTGAGAGGAGGGCGGGAGAAAGATAGAGTTTTGGGGGAAAGAAAGCTAAAATTGGGCCATATATATTCATTATACCTTTACTATTATTTAGACCGTACGGGATTCCTGCCGTTGCCAACAGAGTTGTCAGATTGTATGATAAAATTCGCCTACTTTACATTAATTTAAATGGGAAAATTGACGGTTTTTAGCCACCATCTGGTAACTATGGGTTGCAGAGTTGCCAGATTGCATGATAAAATTCGCCCATTCAACATTGAGTTAAATAGGAAAAGTGACCGGGGTTTCGCCACTATTAGGCAGCCATGCCTGCCAAGCAATCTGAATGTCCGCTCGCTCCTGTATTAAGGGATAATCCTTGAAAACGTGTCAAAGATGGTATAGTTCCCCGAGGCTAAGGAAAAACAAGCGCCTTGCAGGCCTTGCTCCTTCTTCTTATTGTTTCAGCATGATCTTGACAATTTTTGCGGTATGAACCAGAAGCTCCCTTGTCAGGCCTGAGTCGAAAAACACGCACCTAATTTCAATTAACCCGCAAGCGATTTGACTGATTTGGTACCAGGGCCCCCGGCATCAGGGGGGGGGGGTCTGAAAATACCCCCAAAAAGTTTTTCATCGCAGAGGTTTAGTTACTGAAAAAAAAAAAACTTTGAGTATCTTAAGTAATTAAAAACTACAGGTTCACTCGTGAGTAGTGAATCGTTTTCAATCACTCTGTATGGCAGATTGTATCATTCCCGGCGCTTGCTCACTTCAGAGAGGAGTAGTCTATCTCTATTCCTATCATGTAAAACATGGTCATGTTTACGTATATTTATCTCAAAAACCAATAAAGATAATTCAAAAAAACTTTTTTATTACATTTTTCATTTAAATTGGAACGATTACAAGAAAAATCGTCAGTTTTTAAAACTTTTTACAAGTTTTATTTTGATAACATGTTTCATAGTTTTTCTCCCTGCAAAATTAAAATAAAAAATTGACCAATTTATCCATTTGAATAGACGAATCCAATAATAAATATTTTATGAATTATCCTAATTGGTTCCTAAGAAAAGAGTAACTAAACATGACCATTTTACATGGAAGGAAAAGGGGCAGACGACTTTCCGTCACAAAATTTTCCGTTTTGCGGTATATATGTGTATGAGTTAGTCAAGTTAGCTGTAAGCAATAAATGCATATGGGATCAAGCTCGAACTATCTAGAACTTTAAGTTAAAGGCGTTTAGGGTCACTTCTAATTCCGAAAGGGGGGGGGGCTTGCACAACCTTCTCCACAGACCACAACTGGCGAAGACAGGTTTAAAAACTTTCTTTGGCAAAACAAAACAAAACAAAACAAAATAGCGTTAGTGATTAAAGTTGGTTCTCTGGAGATAACTTCATATAAACTCCACAAAATCACTTTCTCATCTGAACAATGTTTCCTCTCGATTAAAATCTATGTACAACAATCGATTGCAGATGAAGCACTGCTTCTCTACCAAGTCGATTGTTTTGCATTGAATCAATTGCAGAAAAAACATAGTTGCCAAATTACAAGAGCCGTGGCGCTGATGCTAAGCTCTTAATTGAACATGGAAGGTTGCCTAAACTACCGATTGAGATGGACTTCAAAATAGCTTCTTTTATACTATGTTCACGATAAGAAGGCGGGTGAGAATTCAGGTAGTAATGCACTATTTAGCAACAGTGCGGCTATACCGACTACTCCAACCCTTCGCATTGACCGTTGTTCTTCCGACTTCTCTCTTGGCACGGAGGATTTCTAAGAACTGACAGACGCTAAAATTTACACAAGTCCAGTAAAAATTGCGAACGGTCAAAAATACGAAAAAACGGACGAAATTTTCACCCTAAAGGACTAAAACTCGGCAAAAATAGTCGAGTTTGAATATTGATGACTCTCATAAATTTGATTGTAGACGAAAAATCCTGAATTTAATGAGGACTGAAAAATACGAATTTCTGAGAGTCATCAATATTGAAATTCGACTATTTTCGCCGAGTTTTGCCCCTGTAGACCGAAAATTTCGTCCGTTTTTTCGTAATATTGACCGTTTGCAATTTTTACTGGACGCGTGTAAATTTTAGAGTCTGTCGGCTCTTGGAAATCCGCCGTGCCAAGAGAGAGTTCGAGAGAACAACGGCCACTGCGAAGGGTTGGAGTAGCCAGCATAGCCACACTGTTGCTAAATAGTGCATTACTACCTGAATTCTCACCAGCCCTCTTATCATGAACAGAGTATAGAATAATCCCATACTTTCAAAAATTACCCTCGACTCCTACATTTAGCGTCTTTTAAAAGCTTTCCAAAAAAGGAAAAAAAAACATTGCAGCTTCACACCGAGTATGAAGTACTCAAAAGTGTTTTTCTTTTCCTCGTTTCGTTCGAAACAGAGTAAGGCGAGAACTTAGCCTTGAGTTAACTTTTATTTAAAAAGTGTGATGATTCAAAAATGTGACCTCTTTCCGTCCCGAAGATTCTTTTATTTTATTAGATTTACGATTTCTTTTTCTTTTTTTTTTTTTCTCCTCTAAAATAAATACATCCTCGCTAAAGACGGACGATATTTGATAAGCGTCACAAAAAAAAAAGGACGAGGCGACATGCATCCAGCCCCAGATAAAAAAGTTTTCAGGGAGGGGAAAAGTTCTTCGGCTCACGCCAAGTTTGACTCGGCGGCTGAGGGATGGGGGGGAGGGGGGGGGGGGGAGGGGGGACTTTACGCAGCTCGTGATTGGTTTTGTTTTCTCGTGCGATGTTCAAATTGGAGCTCATTGTCGCTCCTCTAATTTCCCTTTCCGTCGTGGCTCTCGAGAGCCGAGAAAGATTCAAACGAAGTGATCAGCAATCTAATGAAAAGAAAGAATCAATGCTTTAATTTCTTCAAACAAACGCAACCACTCACAGAACTTCGGAAAACATTTGATGCGGAAGACATGATTTGCTGCAACGCTGCCGTTTCGTATATACTTAATGACATTTTTTTCAATTCACCAATAAACATAATTTTCAAAAAACCAATAACATTTTCAACATAAATTAGAATTAAGCATTTGGCAACTACGTTGCCAACTGTGTTAAGTTATTTAAATTAATAGATAGAATACTGTCAAATATTCGCTTCTATTGGGAATAGGTGCAGGGTTGAGTGAGTGCAATGCACACACAAATAATAAAAAAAAAAAAAAAAAAAAAAAAATCACCAATAATTCCATCGGTTGACCAAAAGATTACACAGTTTAGGTCAAGGTATGACTGTAATTAATAAAATTACTCTCATCTGTAATCTTTTCTCAAACGGTGGAGTCGCCTCCGTCATCTACTTGAAATATTTGCGGATATTTTGATGATTTAATGCTGGAGCCACCGATTCACCGATTGAAGAAAGAAAACAGATCCTAGTATATTTTCGTGCATTACATTCATACACTGCGAACTGAATTGTGTAATCTTTTTGTCAACCTGTGGAATCATCGGTGAATTGAAAAATGCTATGAAAAAGACAGGAAATGGCAGCTCTGTGATTCAGATAATTCCGAGTCAGGAACTTTCTTCCAAGCTTATTGATAGAAAAACTCAAATACTCGCGATCTCTGACCTCATCAAATGTTGGTTCTGAGAAATTTTTGCTTGCCCTAATTTATAATTCCGTTCAATCTCATATTTTATAAGTTTCGAATACTATTATGTTCATTTTGTCCTTTATCTTTCAATCGCGTGACAGGATCGTGTAATAATTAATAATTGAATTACTCAGCCCAACCTTTTCTTTTCGACATAATTTGCTTTTCATATTTCCCTTTTAATTCAGAAATATGTCTGTGTTTGGATTGCTTAAAATTGATTGTTATCGATGCACCTACAACGCTTTGAAACTTTTACTGCAGTGCATGATTTTATTGAAGCTCGAAGTCCTTTTTTCTTCCTGTATCAATATGGTTAATGTTCTAATGCCAATGATGGAAAATAGATCCCTTCAAGAAGAATAATTTCTCGTTATTTCTGAATGTTATACTGTAATATTACGGGAAATAGATCCCTGCAAGGAGAATAATTTCTCGTTATTTATGTAGGTTCTACTGTAATATTATGGGAAAAAGATCCCTGCAAGGAGAAGAATTTCTCGTCATTTATGTACGCTCTACTGTAATTACCGAAAATAGATCCCTGCAAGACGAATAATTTCTCGTTCTTTGCGTATGTTTTACTGCAAGTAATATTCCTTTGAATTAGCTGCGGCTTTATTTTCTTTGACTCATATGTATCAAAATAACGGTTCGGTTGTATCCTTGCTTTTATAATTACTTGTTTGTAACATTGTTTTTGGAAATATTTTCAATTATATATTATATTTATAAATATAATATAGGATACTATAATGTAATATTATAATATTTCCCTGCTAGTGTAATAACTCTGTTATTAGAAGATTATTTTTCGTGAGAATAATATCCGATCCTCCGAGCAGTGGCGGCTCGTGCAATGTGGCAACAAAGGATTCTCTACATTGAAACCTACGTGAAATGATCGATCTTTGAGGGATTCACTGAAGCCCTGAGAACTTGATAATTTTGCATAGGTTCCGATGGCAAAAAACACGATTGCTAAATAGCGCGAGTCCTTACTGCCTCTGAAATTAACAAAGTACAAAGTAATATCGGAAACAGGAGCGCGCGAAAAGCTTATCAGAATATAAATTTGGCTATTTCTAAGGGTTCAAAAATTCCAAGAAATGGGTTGAAATTGTAAAGCATGACACGAACTAACGCCGGCTATTCGGAGCCCTTCAAATACATTTCTATTTCTAGTCCAAAGGCGATGTCCGCAAAATTTCAAACATTCGAATCCAATCTCCGTCCGAGAAAGAGAGACATCCGGCATACGGTGCACCATGGTCTCAGATCGTCAAAAAGGGGGCAAAAATCAGAAAGTCAACTCATTTATAAACTTTTACGACCAATTTTAATCACATATAGAACACTTTTAACGAGTAATTTAAATCTAGAAATGTTACTGGAACGTTTTAAATTAAGCTTGAAAGTTTAACTTTTTTCCAATCTCAGACCATAGCACGGTGGATCGTTTTTTGTTTTTTAGTTTTTTTTTTACATTTCAAAAACAAGGGAGAGTGTAGAAAAACAATCTAACATGATAAACATTACAACATTACTCCCCCTATCACAGCAAACCTCAGTTTTTCGCTAACTAACCGAATTAATATGCATAAACTGAGAGAATTATTTTTTTAATCCAAGGTGTATTTCGTTTGTGTTAAAGTGAAATAATTGACCAAGGGGAAATTCCTTTAACCCAAGGAGAATGTCGGCTGCTAGAAGTCAAAGATTCCTTGTTGTGACAGTGATTCTCCTGCATGTTATCAGAACTTACTTTGCGCAAGGAAAACTGTCACAAGTAAACGTGTTACCTTGTTTTTAAAGAGGTGATTTCTCTCAGTGTATAGAGGTCATTTTACGAGAGTTGGCAGATGACAGCAGATCGGTTTGTGTACTGCGCAGTGGGTGTCTTTGTGTCTCTGCACACTAACTGTGATGCGCAGAGACACGAACAAACCTCCGGCAGAAGGCCGGACGAGCTGTCATCTCACATCTGCCATATTTCGTGAAACGAGCTCTACATATATGTACAGAAGATGGTTTCCGAGGTGAAATCTGACCGTTTTGTGATTCGGAGAAGTCGATGCTTTTATTCCACTGTGAGGAAGATAGGATGTCTTCGGATTGGTTGCGGTTGAAAAGTTTTGGGCGATCGAACAATCTCGGAACTTCGGCGAATTGTGGAGATGTCCCATTCAGCTGGCAACGTTTTCCGCGAGTCGTGGAGTCTTCAAAAGGGAATAATTCGTCCGGTCTCGTAATGACGCCTCCACTGGCGCCGAATGAAATTATATCGGTGGAAATTCGGAATTTCACCGAAAATTGACAATCTTGTTACTTACATCCCCAGTAGAAAAGAATAATGCTCTTCGGATGTTTGATGTCCAGAAATTTTTGAATTTTGAAAAAGATTTGATATCAAATCTTGACGTCCATTTTGACGATCCTGAGGATATGGTACGGATGCTCATCTGATATCTGTCGGACATCAGACCGGACGGTCCATCTGATCAACCGTGGGATGTCTGGCTGATGTCCCCACGGCGCGGCGCACTATGGGGTATTCGACCCGAATTCATGCTCAAAATTATTTATGGACATGAAACGCTACCCAAAGTGGTTCTTTGACTATATGATGAAGTTTTGTGACTAAATAAGACGTTTCTGCACTGTTGAGGCAATTCTGGTGATTGGGGGGGGGGGGGGGGGTGCTGGAATTAAACATACTGTGTTTCGCACCTTCACATCGAGTTGATTTTACCTATTAATGGAATTTATCATTTACCTCACCGTAAAGACGTCCCCAAAGATTTTCCGATACCCCTGCTTAAGCCCCTCCCTCCCTGCCTCTCCATCACCCCTTACCCTAATGATATGTCTCCTTTCCTTAGCTCTCAAAATTTCTTCGAGATGACCTTCATTTAAGGCGGCCACCCACGCTACGCGCACCATATCTATCCTTTTATTCGTCTTTTTGGATCCAAAATTGGATACCAATTCAATACCATGTCTACAGAGGGTCTAAACATAGAATTTACCGGACGTTTTCAAATTTACAAAAAAAAAAAAAAAAAAAAAAAAAATCAACAAAAATGAGAAAAAATTGAGAAAATATTTAAAATATTAACTCTATAGCTTCAAAAGGGTAACTGCAATTGATAAATAACTCCAACGAATCTTTTACAAACATAAATACTGACTGTTTCTTTTTGTCCGAAAAAATTCAAGTTTCGACCCACTGTGCAATTATTTGATGTCTGTGTTATCACTTTACACCTCCCCATCAAGCTAGCAAGGTATAAATGGTACATTTCAACAATATTGAGAGAAAATACGGTACAATAATGAAGATTTTGGCAATTTTGGGTGAAATCAGTGTTAATTTTTCCTGAAAATCGAATTACAAATTTCCCAATTTGCGGCGAATGCGGGTCGATGCGGGTCGGATCTTTTTTGGAGCATAAAGTAGACGCTCTGAGCTAACTTTTCACGCAAAAACAAAAGTGATACAAAGTGACACATTCCAACTAAAAGACCTTTGTTTCTATCAATCTCATTATTTTTTGATTAAAATTTACTGTGTGGAGTAAGGCTAGGATTAAAAACTATGTATCATGATATATAAAGGCTTGAAATAGTTATTCTTACCTTCCGAAACGTCCTCTATGTTTTGTTTCCCAAGTCAGAGAACTATAAACAACTTAAAAACCACTTATCTTCAATGGTGTAAAACACAGATTTAAATCGTAAATTGGTAAAAGTGCTGCGCGCTCTGGCGGATTGTGGGCGAACCACTCAATGTGGAAAGCTCAAATTGTACAGGATGGTGTAAAAAACTATACAGAATGCACCAATACCATTGGTTTTGACCATAGGTTAAATTTAATTTGTGGACTTTTGAGCATGAATCCGGGTCAAATACCCCATAGTGCGGCGTCCGAAAATACATCAGAATTGACATTCGTGGGATTTCCACGATGGGCATCCCGCACGGATGTTAGAATTGATCATCAAATTGAGGTCCGAAAATGATATCGCCAGGACGACCGAAACGATCTCTGTCGGACATCAGACCGCGATGTCCGCAATTGACATCCCACGGATGTCAGAGTTGATCATCAAATTGACGTCCAAAAATGATACTCCCTCGACTTTAACCTATAAGCTATGTTTCGATCTAATCGAGACTCCGATAGTTTAAAATTTCGATCGAACGAATCATTTTCATTGAAACTTTGATAATTTCATGTTAAGATTGAATGAAAAATGTCTATCGATCGAAAAATGTCAAACTTTCGGCTCGAACTCTTAAATCTCGTTGTTATTGTGAGTTCGAGGTTGCCATCATCGTAAAAACGCAAAATGGAGTAATATGATAAACTTTGAAAATATGAGAAATACTGAGAATACACTGGACTGAACGGACATATTCTCAATTCTCCAAATTCCGTTTGTAAGATACGGTCGAGCGAAGGGAAATAGCAAGGGGGAGGGAGAGGAAGGGAGGGGAAGGGAGAAGGATGGAGGGTAAGGGAGGGGGAGAGGAAACAATAAAAATACTGCAGGGGCTAGGTCGCTAAACTTCATTTTCTGATAATTCCAGAGGGTCATTACCAATCGGTCAACTGCACGGTAGGGGAAAGGGGAACGCCGACTCGAAGACATAGCTTCAAAACTTATAATCCCTCTCCAACACTTTCTCCCAAATGTCCGTGGTTTCAGTCTATAGGTAGATTAATAAGGTAGATGCATAAAATTGTGAGTACAGACAGGCATGTTGTAGTGAACCGACTTGCGTGCGACACAAAGTAAACTGGATTGGTCAATTTTCGAGGTCGGTATAATGGTTCTGTTGCAAAATTATGCTATACAGCTATAAAGATAGTCTAGATGCTGATGTATGCATTAAAACAACATTGAAAGCATCGAAAGGTTTTAATCTTAAAATCCACTCACAAACTGAATCAACCACTGCATGTCATTATACAATTTAATAGAGTCCTTTTCAGTCAAAGGCGGATACAGGAATTTGTTTTTCTCTCCCTCCGGTGATTTGAAGGCATGTGTTAGAAAAGGAAAGTATAGGGAGCCATCACATGACTTTAGCCCTAATCCTCGTCCTTTCCTGAAGTAAGCATTCAAATGAGAGGAGACTAAGGAGAGACAGACAAGTTTCTGTGCTCGCACTTTGCTTTAAGATGAGTTTATTTTATCACGATACACCTCTAAAATAAAGAATTATTTTTTCGGAAAAAAGTCTTTACAGCGTGGAATATTTCTTTTCGAAAATTTCGATGTTAAACTTCATTAAGAGCAACCTTTTCAAATTTGGGAAAGGTCTTTTGTTTTGTTTTTCGTTCTTTCTTTCTGGATCGGCAACGCTGTTTATGAGCAAATAGATAATTAATCACGCCTCCGTGGCCGGGGTTCTATTGCCCGCAATAATCCGTGCGGGGTCCCTTCAGTCTTTAATTGCAGGTGGCAGGGGCAGAATTTAAAATAAATCATTCCGCGAGGAAAAGAAGATTAAAACGGAGTCCCATAGCCGATGGCTTATGCCCTCTCCAACCCCCCTCCCGCCACACCACCCCACCCATTCTCTTCATCCATACGAAGGTAATGAATGAACGGAGTAATTGAAACAACAGTGACAAAAAAATGGAGGTGTGTGAAAAAAAAAAAAAAAAGAATTGGAAAATAAGTTCAAAAAAGCAACGGCTCAACCCCTCATGTAGCTGCGATTATGAATCGAGGCTGTCTCCTGTAAAACGGCACCTTTGCCAAATATTCGATTTTGGAAAATTGCGTTTCAAGTTTTCAAAACAGAGAATGAAGCAGACAACATAATAGACCCTTTCTATATTGCACAATTTTGCAAAAGACCCATAGAGGGTTTTAGTAATGGCGACTGCCGGTGATGAGCGTTCCAAACAAAGCCAGTTTGTCTCTCTCGCTCTCACGTGACTCCTATATGTACTGCCATCTCACTCTAATTTCAAAAATCGTATATAGAGACTCATTTTATGAAATTTTATGGCAGAAATGAATTTCTCGGGGCATTTTAATGCGATTTTGATAATAATATGTCGTAAAACAAGGCCCTGTATACGAATTTCGATACTAGAAAGAGATGGATGTACATGGGGGTCACGGGAGAGTGAGTGAGATAGTTTGGAACGCTACGCGAGTTTTATCACAACCGATTGCGACCGATGAGTGCTTTGTTGTGGTTGATGGCTAACCGTTGACTTCGCACTAAAACCGTCTATTGTCATCTTGGTCACATACAGTAAATGCTTGCAATCAATGCTCTCTAAGAAGACCAATTTGATCGTGCAATTATTAACGCTTACAGTGCCTGGTACTTGATGATGATTAAATAGCAGTTGCTTGTTTGGTCAATGTCATTGATGAGAAATGCAAGCGTGCTGTTTGAATACATCGATTTTCAGAATAGGCACTAACGACTTTTTATGAATGTATTATTGTGATTTTTTTTTTTTTTTTTTTTTTTTTTTTTTTTTTTTTTTTTTTTTTTTTTTTTTAAGTTTCATGGCCGAATTTTAGCACGTTCCTCGGAACTTCCTTGACTTAAAGAGTGCTATTTGAAATACACAGAGGATGAAAAAAGGATGATCATCAACTAGAGGAAGAATTAGGGAGCACGATGAAAATGGGGAATTGTGAAATATTTGATTATGGAACTTATGAAATACGTTGAGAAAATGTTTCATTGAAAGAAATGGAACGAAAATGGTTAAGGAGATGGGGTCTGCGTTGCATGATTTTTCCACTGCAATATTACACATTGAATCTAACGTGAAATTCGGCGTAAATAATGATGCCCGCTCATTAAAAACTTTGATAATATAATCCACTCATTAACTCAGGATATCACTTCCCTTTTAAAACTATGCCGTGCTATGCTAGATACTATTATCCCCGACATACAACTACATAGACGGAACCACCGAGCTTATGTAAACAGCATAACTTACAAACATTTGAATGTTTCTTATAGAAGGATAAAATTCCTGTATTATTTTGTAATTTTTGACAAACCAGAAAAGACCAGACATCAGCAAATGCAACCAACATTTCATTTATTTTCATCATTTTGTAGTTACGATGTTGTTCACATATACAGGGTGTAACAAAACTATACACAGTAATTTTCAGGGCGTGTTTTAGAGGTAAAAATAAGACTTTTTTCCTATAAACATGGGTTCGAAATTGTAGTCTTTTCGAGTTACAGTGTTACAGTGTTGCATGACGTGGCAAGGTATCAGTCTCTTTTTGACAACACCCCGAATTTGCGGACTCCCAATTTCAATGATACTGAACCAGAAAATGGAAGAAACGAAGATTGGTAAAAAGAAAGTTTTTTTTTTGGAGGGGACGTTTCAGTTTTTGAGAGGGTGGGTGGTGATATGTTTGCACATAAATTCTAATAATAACCTTGCTTTATCAAGCGACTGGGCGAGGATAACATTCAAGGCGTGGCGCTTCCAAAAATCATAAATGGATTATACGTATACATATATATGTATAAAAAAACAAACTTTCTTTACTTATGAGAGCATGATCCATCCGCCCTCTAGTTCTTGAAGGTTATAAGTTCTCTCATAAATTTTGCAGCAAATGTCAATAATAATTAAGGACTTAAGGATTAAGGTCACACATACGTGACAAAGACATATTTGGTCACGTTTAAAATCTTTAAACAAAAAATATTTATTTCTAAAGTGTAAAAATTTGTGAAGGGGGGGGGGGGGGGAGTCACCCTTTCGGTCAGTATGGAAAAATATGACGCATGATATTTTTTTTTATTTTTTACCATTTTTTTTTTTTTTCATTATTTATGGCTTCTTTCCTCTCAAAGTGACGAAACCTTTAAAAGAACCTTGGTGAGAGTCAACCAAAAAATAATGTAGTCTGAAGCTGATTATATTCTCTGCCTGACACACATAAAATAAAAAATAAATAAATAAAAAAAGGAGGTAAAATACTACTGAAAACTACAAAAACGGAAGTCGAAACAACTGAAAACAAAATCGAAAATTCGAAATCGAAATTCCAAGCACGCATTTGCGTTGTAAACGCTTTCCAAGTTGATTCAATGATCATTTCCTTCGGGCGAAATAAAATCTGATCGGAGAACCGGCGGCGTCGTCGCTTTCTTTTGCGTCGAGCCCTCACTTTATTCGACGGGTCCGAATTTCGATACACTCGGCAACAACGTAATTGGATATTTCCAACACCATTGTTTTTACTTCCTTCCTCCACATAGAGCATTTTTCATTCCAATGACGTCACGTATTCTGATTCCATCGTCTTTCGGCTCTCGACCCAATTTTCCCCTCCCCTTTTTTTTCTCGCCCCTCTGCAAACTCTCTCTTTCTCTCCTTCCCTCACACCCTCTCCGTCTTTCATAATCTTTCCTCTCCTCTCCTCTCCTCTCCTCTCCTCTCGTCTCCTCTCCTCTCCTATCCTCTCTCTTCTCTTCTCTTCTCTTCCCTTTCCTTCTCCTCTCTCTCTCTCTCTCTCTCTCTCTCTCTCTCTCTCCTCTCTCTCTCTCTCTCTCTCTCTCTCTCTCTCTCTCTCTCTCTCTTTCTCTGCCATTCTATTCTCTCTTTCAGTTCCTTGACACCGTATTCTTCGAGGAAGGATTCGGGGCGATTTTTATTTTTCCCATAAAACCGTCCCACCTTAGCTATTATTTTTTGGCTCTTCAAAATCCGCCCAACAGTTTCAGCTTCGATACGCGCCCAGAGGGGTGTTTGGATATCTGAAGGCAGATTATATTGTGTGTATTCTGAGCTTTTTGATAAAGAACTTAAACCCGTTTCCAGCGCGAGCACCAACCGCAGCGCTATAGCCATCAATTTTAAATGTACCCAATTTTCGTCAATCTTCGTCGTTCGGCTGAAATAAATGACACGACACAAACGCGTCTCCAGCGATCCTATGCAACAAGGAAAGATTAATTGAAAATCGTATAGGTTGACTTTCATTTCTCTTCTTCTCACGCTAGAGACAATGGTAGGTGCGTGGAGAGACAATGTTAGGTGCGTGGCTGGAATTTATTTCCCTTGGGCCGGGGATCGGAATTTGAAATTCCCCCTCAGAAATAGTAAGACGTGGTTGTTTTCCAAGTTAAGACGAGGGTGCTTGCTTATAAATGTGAATCCTCAAGTTGAAATTCCAAGTTTCCATACGACTCGATTTAAGACCAAAATTGAAAAAAATTAACCCTTTAACTTTCCATTAAAAAAAAAATCTAATTAATACATTTGCTCATTTATTAATTTATTTATTTTATTTATCTATTTTTGTTATCTATTTGAATCTATTCATTTATTTATTTTATTTTTTTTTCTATAATTTATTAAGGCGTTTGGTTTAAACGCAATACCACCACTTTAAAAGAGAGCTGACCAGTGACCAGATCATGCATGACGTGAGCACATTCAACATAGTCTTTCAGATCTTTAGCGAGACGTCTGGTAAAATTTACCATGCATTATGATCAGGGCCGGAATCAACCGCACTAATTATGGTAAATTTCATCAATCATTTTTTTCCGTGCTTAAGTGTTTTCGAAAAATTGCTTTCATGGAGCATCGGGGAGAGTTCGAGGAAGATCTGTGTTGAAACATTCGCGAAACAAACGTAAAATGAAGAAAAAAGTACAGAATTTTGAAAGCCATTTATCTTAATTTTTTACCAAGTAATACTGCTTTTGTGAAAATTTCACGGGAGCAGTATTACTCGGTAAAAAATTAAGATAAGTAAGAATTCAAAAAGGCTATCTCTTCTTTTCCTCAAAAGAAAAATGTGTTTTCTTCAGTTTTTAAATAACTCGATAATTTGTCGAGAAAAGCTGCAAAAAGCGATTTTGGCGCCATTTCTCAAAGCCCTGTGAGCCGCGCATAAATTGAACAGAACATACTTGCATGGATTTCTAATTTGCAAACTTTGGGAGTTTCGACTTTATATTATGATCATTCCAGCGTAATTTTACTCATACCCGAGATTGAAAGTTCCGTGGTGAGTTTGAAACGTTGAGAAGACTCTCCTCGTGCTTCCATACTAGCGATGTTTCAAAATACCAGGATGAAGAATTTTTTTCAATTTGGCATTTTAAAAAAGAAAGTTATTAAAATTGCTCTTTGTCAATTTCTCATCTGTAATTTCCTCCCTTGCGTCTCTTGCCAAATACCGTTGCCCCTGTTCATGAAGGTAAAATAAATAAAATATGATTATTCTGAGCATAATTTCACACAAGGCTCTCCAATATTGAAAGTTCCTAGGGTTTGAAACTTTGAAAGACTCTCGCACTTTTATGCAAGCAATTGTTTGAAAATACCAGGTTGAAAAATTCGATCAGTTTGGCCATTGAAAAAAAAAAAATTGGTTATTGCTTTTTGACTGTTTTTCTCTTCTTTAATTCCCTCCCTTACGCGTCCCTTGTCAAACGCCGCCGCGCCGTTGCCCCTGTTCATAGAGGTAAAATCAATGGCTTGGCCAGTGCTGCCGTTTTGCGTATAATCAATGCTATTTTTCAATTCACCGATGATTCCACCGGTTGAGAAAAGATCACGCAGTTCAGTTTGGTGCATGAATGTAATAAACTAAAATACTCGCATCTGTAATCTTTTCTCAACCGGTGGAGTCGTCGATGACTTTAAAAAACTTGCGGATATTTCAATTATTCAACGGAGTTTCCACCGATTAAGGAAAGATTACAGATGCGAGTATTTTCGTGCGTTACAGTCATACACTGAACTGAACTGTGTAATCTTTTCTCAACCGGTGGAATCATCGGTGAATAGAAAAATAGCATTGATTATACGCAAAACGGCAGCCCTGGGCTTGGCATGAAAATGTCCATTTCGTTGGGGGGGGGGGGGGGGGGTTGAAGGGGGGGAACGGAAGAAAATTCATGCACAGGCCAAGAGTTATCGGCAATCGGTAGGAGGGAAGAGGGGGTTTGAGGGGTCGCGTCGTGTCACGTCAACCGAAATCTATGGCGATCGCAGCTCGACCGACCGATCAGGACTATCAGGTCGAGCAAGGAGCGGACGTGAAACCAGTGATCGTCGCAAAACAAAGACTTGGCTCGCGGGAGTCGCGCGAGATTCGCGGGGGACACACGGACACGGGGAACAAACGAACGAGAGCCTCGAAACAAAGTCATCGGTAACAATGGAACGAATCAATTAGCGGCGGACAAAAGCTCGTCACATGAACCCCTCCCCTCCTTCCACTCTCCATCCACCGTAAGCCCTCCTTTTATCTCGGGGTCCCGTCCCTCTTTCGGCTCGAAATCGGCAAGCGAACTGCGCTCAAACAGTGAATGGAAATGCTCTGGCGGCCCGATGAACAACGAACATCAGGTCACCAGGGTGGGAAAATTCGAAAAAAAGGAATCATATCTTTGTCTCCCTCCGCTACCCCCCCCGCCCCTTATCATACCATCCTTTCTCATCGTCCCCCTTTCAGAGGGGGAATTTTTAAAATAGAAAAGAGGGATAAAGAGGAATGAAATTGTCGCGTCGGTCCCGAAAAATTAATCTAGAGGTACGTCAAATTTCCATCCACTCTATTGATGGGGTTGAAATATAGATTTTTCCCCTCTTTCGGACAGCGCAAAGGCGCTGCCACGTTTTGGATCAACCGTTTTAATTGGAAGACAAGAGCTTTGATCCCTCGAATTATCGGTCCTCCTGCACGTGTTGAATGAAAGTCTAGTTACTATGGACGATGGTGAGTGCAAAAACCAAAACGATAGCACCAACGTTGATGGCAGATCTCGCAATCTGGCAACCTTTCCTCTTTGCCATTTGAGCCCGTGTAAAAAATCAATGCAAGGAATAACGAACCCCCCCTCCCCCCGTCAAAAAAACGTCAAAAAACGGCTATTTTTGGAGCCAGCTACAAGTAACGCCATCCAGCGGATTAAAATTTTCGGGAGTTTGCCATAGAATCACCTTAACGTCAAAAAGCTCAAGGATAGTCGAAACCTGGTTCGGTTTATGAACCGTCCAATCAGTGATTTCGGTTATTCGCAGACACCTCGCTCCTTAACTACCCTTGTTCCTTCCACTGGAATTGGGTCGTGAATCCTTCCCGAAAATGAATAAACTCCTGATCCTCCCGACCACCCGCCGCGCTGCGTCCCACGTCCCTTGGGTTCCTTACTCCGCTTACTATTGTTTGAGGGAACATTCGAAAGTCATTTCGCTGCGCCACCCGCGCCGCGCCGCAAAGATCCCTAATCTTCCTTATTAGTGGCTCACGCTTCATTTAATTGTGAGCCACGATAAGATACAGGGCGTCGCATCGAGCGGTGGAGAGAAGGATGGTGGGTGAGAGGAGGGGGAGGGCTGGGGGAGGGCTGGGGGAGGGCTGGGGGAGGGGGAGCCGAGAGTCACGGCCCTGATAACGGTCTTCTCATTTTCGATGCCGTCTTTTAACGCCAAATGGCAGGCAAAATGTTACCGGGAGAGGCCCAAACGCGAATATTTAATTAAATCAAGACTATTATACGTTGGCTCCTCCGTTAATTATTCTTTTGCTCCTCCGTAGACGAGACGTAGGCCACGGCCGTGGCCGTAGCGGCTGGCGCGACGCGGCAGGAGTCGCGAACGCCGCTCTATGGTCTAAGATCCTTAAAAATTGGCAAAAAATCAGAAACTAAGTTTCTCATCAATGAATCAATTATTATTAAATTTCAAAATCAATTTAAATCACAGAAAATACTTTTGACAAAGTGATTTAATTCTAGGAAATTCTGCTGGAAAATTTTGAATCGTGCTATAAAGGTCAAAGCAGTTGATTTTTGATGACTTACTTGCTCTGATGTTTGACCATTTTTTTTTTTCGATCTCAGACTGTCGCACAGTGGATCAAATTGGAATTGAACTTCCCGGACATGATTTTACTAATAAATGTTAAGACTGCGTGAACTAGAAACGGCAACTTTGTAAAATCATTCATACAATAGGGCTTAAAATAGGTCAAATAACATGGTTTTCGCAAGGAAAAAGCAATTATGTTACACTTATTTTTAAAGCAAAAGAACAGCAACTTTTTTTGTCCCAGAAAATCCATGTTTCGATCCACTGTGCGATGTGACAGTGGCGCGATGCAATGGCAGGAACCATTACTTCCCTCATCCTCATTGGAAGGCAAAAGCCGCTTCACGCAGAGAGCACCAGTGTTGCAAGATCGAGGGTAAAAAGCCTTTATCGCCCCATTTTAAATAAATTATGTAAAACATACGGCTTTTTCACCCCAATCTGGCAACACTGGCAGAGCACACAAGAATGACACAGTCCTGGTGCCACACCGCACTGCAGATTGAAACATGGAACTTCCTGGACATAATTTCACGAAGAAAAACCAAGATTATGAACAATATGCAGCTGCAGTGTTGCCAGATTGGGGTGAGAAAGCCGTATGTTTTACATTAATTTAAATGGGGACGATACGGCTTTTTACCCTCGCTCATTCAACACTGTGCAGCTGGCTAATTTTGTCTCTTTTTCAAGTAACCCTTGCGACTTGGCCTCAGCCTTTTATTTTTCTTAAGCAACGATGCCAGGTGAACTTTTTTTAAAAAAAAAAAAAAAAATCCATATATTATGAGGCAAATCGCCTTTTTTCCCCGATTACACTGTCTCTTGCAGTGGATATTTTTTTAAAAAAAAATTGCCAAATCTAATGATTTCTGCAGGTTATTTTAGGTCTTCGTGCCCATAGAAAATCGCCTTGTTAGGCAACACTGTTTTTATGACTAACAGCGACTCCTCTGATTTCATTTTTCAACAAAATTGCTAAATCCAATGATTTCTGGTTTAATTAGGTCTTCGTGCCCATCATAGGAAATCGCCGTGTTGGGCAACACTGTTTTTATGACAACCACTCCTCTGATTTTATATTTTTTGCAAGATACCTATCGGATCACTGCTAGAGATTGTTTCCGGGGAAGGTTGAAGAGAGAAGAGAATAGCACTGATAGAAGAAAAAGAAGAGAATAGCATAAACTAAGAGAGAGAAGAGAAACAGCCATGCCCATCTGCAGAGCAGAGGCAAGATCTGAGACCATCAATACTTGCCACCGCACCCAGGACCAGGACATTTCCTTCCCCAGGACCTTTGCCTAGTCCAGGACTTCTAGGTTGGGGGCCAGATGCGCTAGCCACTAGAAAAATAAAGCTAACTTGCTCGACAACTTGGAACTATGTAAAACCATTCATCACAGAGCTTTAAATGAGTTCAATTAACACGGATTTTGCAGGAAAATATCGACTCTAAAATATTTTTAAAGAAATAACTATAAATTTTCATGTCCGGAAAATCTTTGATTCTATCCAGTGTGCGACACGCCGGAGAGCAAAAGACGAGTTCCAAAATTTCACCAGAGAAATGGCTCCTACGTACATGAGAAAGAAATAAAGTCACGTGTTACAAAGCATCGTATCTACAAAAGAAGTAACCTCTAAACATGCATATGTCCTGACAATATCACCATTCTTGAGATGATCCAAGGGTCGATTAGTTCGAAATGTTGGCACCAAATTTGATGGATGTTCACATCCAAAAGGCACAAAGTAGATCAGCGGCAATTTTGAGCGTGCTTAAGGAATTTCCCTGAGCTGAAACTCTCAAAAATATAGCCAAGATATATAGGACGTAGAAAATCTCCTTGGACCCCAATAAGTGAGCATGAGGCAGATAGTTATTATAGTCAGCCCCATCTCACACTCATTAAGGTGTTTTTGCCTTTTAATATTACGGCTTTAGCTTATAACCGACTTCGTTCTTTTTGGACGCAAAAAGTACATAAAAAATAACGCAAGTGCAGAGGATTTCGGACTTTGCCTTTTTCTAAATTTTTATTTTAAAATGCCAAAAAAGCGACCATCTCAAAAAAAAGTGACTAATTTAGTACTATCCATCGACTTGAAATCAGAAAAAAACTCGCCTAAAATCACCTCAATATTTTTCTCACTGTTGCAACTCACAGATGTACTCATAATATAACACCACCCGATGCACCGATCCTCATTTGATTCATACAATATCCTGATTTTAGTTCAAAGCAGCATTATAAGCGGACTATAACCTAGTATATGTATGGACCTCGACACCGTGTCAAACCTCTCTCCGAGCCAGCGTTGCCAGATCTAGGGTAAAAAGCCGTATCGCCCCCCATTTAAATCAATGTAATACATACGGCTTTTTCGCCCCAATCTGGCAACACTGCTCCAAGCTTTCGCACAGCACGAGATCGCTGCGTACATAATATTATCTTTGACTTGGGAGGGTACCTATAGTCCTATACCCGCAGTGAGGCCGCCGCGTATATAATATGCTCTTTGATGAAACACATTTAGGGTCTCTATGAGGGTAAATTTTTAAAAGGGTGCAGGGGGCTGCAAGGAGGAAGACGATGGATCGGGTGTGGTTTGTGGGGTGGGGGTGGAGGGGGGAGGAGGGGGGGGGGGGAGGGGGAGGGGGGGGGGAGGGGGAGGGGGAGGGGGAGGGGGCAAGGCGATGGGGAGCTTTCAATAAACCACCCCGTTTGATAAAAGAGGAGTTAATTGGGATTTCCGCGGATTATTTCACAGCTCGTTAACCCAACTCAAGTGTGATTTCAGACGACGTGAAAATGATGTTGTACATCACGCATTATCGATTGCAGCGCGTCCCACCCCACAGTGGACCGAAACATGAATTTTTCCGGTTATGGGAAAATTTCGTTGGTTTTTTTTTTTTTTTTTTTTGCCTCGGAAGTTTTTCTGCGTTGACATTTTCTTGAACTTTTTTAATAGCATACACGGAAGAAAAAAAAGGGTTGAGGATCGAAATTGCCGATGCTGGCTCGGGCAGTTACCAGTGACTATAGGGGTATAGACAGTGGCGTCTCGTGCAATTTGGCAACAATGTATTCTGTCCATTTAAACTCATGTAAAATATCGAATTCATGGGGTGCACAGTGCACAAGGAAAATTCGATATCTTTAATGAGTTTAAATGGAGCAGTTGCATTGTTGTCAGATGGCACGCGACTTCACTGGGTATATAGAGGATTCCGAGCTGGCCAACCATCAACTGCCAGTGAGGCCACCCAACAAGCATCACATGGCAATTCGGAGCGTTAACTGCACGAGGTGAGGTCAAGCTGAAGAGTGAAGGCTAGGGTAGTATACTATATTATAGTGGAGCGAGAGCCACCCTTTATCATCACCGGCAGTTTCTCGTCGTCGAAGAGGGAAAAACCTGAGCGTCGCCACCGTAGCCTTTCACCGGTAACTTCCCATCGCGTGGCTTGGTGGGATAAAGTTACGTGAAAAGGCAGTGCCATTCTCATTACAGCAAGTGACCGGCCGCGGCGCGGCGCCGAATTCGAAAAAACGGCTCCCACAATCAGCACCCAAACTCTTTAGTCGATAATTATAAATTACTAAAACTGACTGTTCCGGAAGAGCATCGTATTTAACACTGGTTCTTATGGGATATATGCGGCCCAAATACGTACATCAGGCAACACTGTGTCAGACTCAGCGCGACGAGCTCCACCCTCCAGCCCTCTAGGTGCACAAGGTGTTTCAAAACTCATGTGCTAACTGTAAGAGCGCTTTTTGGGGTCAAAAAAATACATTTTCTTTGTGATGAACATTGAACATGTGTCTAAAAATGCCCCTTTCTGAAGCTAAAGCCCCTAAAGTTTTGAAAAATGTATGGCTCTTTTGAAGGAACAAAATGATGAATGATGAATCACATTTATGAATCAAACCGGTAAAGTTTCTAAAACAGAGGCGTAAAGTCAATTTAATACGTCAAAATCTCTCTATATTATTTCGTTTTTAAAAGAAAAGCTTATGTCCTGATTTTTCCTCTGATTTGGGGAATACATTTCAAAAATATCGTAAAAAGTTTTCAAAGCGATTACTTCGTTGATTTAAAAAAAATTTCCATTTTCTGAAGCCTTGGGGGGGGGGGGGGGGGAGAATCAATTTTGGCCGAAGATGACCTTTTTTAGGGCAAAATATTGATGCTTAGGGGGGTTTTGACCCTAAAACCACCCCCTTCGGTGCGCCACTGATTGAGGAAAAAAAGTGTGATTGGAGATTTTGAAACGTTGGATAAATTGTCTTGCGCCGGCTTTTTGTAAAAACACTAACAAAATGACATATGAACGTTTATCTGCAGCGGTAGTTTTATGTGTAGACGTCATTGTTGCCTTAAAAATTTAGAATTTAAGTCTGATTGTAATTTTCAGATAATCGTCTACCTTTGACACAAATTTTGCATTACGGTTGATAATATTAAAAAAAATATTTATTAAAAGAGGATGGAAAAAACCTAGAGAATGATGTGCGATAACTGTATACTTAGTACTTTTTTTAAAACGTAAGATGCATCTTAAGCGTTCCGATGAAAAAGTCGTTGCGTGATACTACACTGAAGAAAATAGATTTGTGAAATCAGTAAAATGAAGCAAAAGCTAATTTTACCAGCCATTTTTAGTAAAATTTACTGCACACATAGCTAATTTTACGTTTTGGATCGTAAATTTTGCTTAGTTTTGATTAATTTTACAATTTGGATCATAAATTTTACCAATCGGATTGTAAATTTAACAATTCAAAGCATTGTAATTTTTGCAAGTTGTATAGCTGTCACGCCAAGACAGCCATGTAATATGCAAAAGTCACAATGATTTGGATTGTAGAATGTACTAGTTAGATTGAAAAATTTGCAATCCAAATAGAAAAATTAATAAAACTTAAGCAATATTTACAATTCAAATCGTAAAATTAGCCATAAGTTTAGTAGGATTCTCCGAAATTAATTTTATTTTACTGATTTTACAAAACTTAATTGCTTTTTTAGTAATTTCATTTTTTTCAGTGTATACTGTATATATGGCAAGTAACTGAGTGCCCGACCTATCGGCCACCCTTACTGCTCATTATTTCTGCCACCAGTCATGGTGAAAGTGCTAATTTTCCTCCTTTTGCGGCAATTATCACGCTTAAAATGTATCGTTTCGGAAAACTGCATGATACTAAAAATAATTTAAAAGTTTTTTTATTCATCTGATTTCAATATTTATTCCTTGAGTTTGTTATTTATCTTATACACTTTTTCCCGGCACATATGACTTCTGAAATTGTCAATGTCAGTGTTGAATTCTACACGTAAAAATGTCCTCTTAAGGTTTACTACAAGGTTACGACGAAGGTTACGGTCTTAAGCAGAGTGGACATCAATATAACAACTAACTCCACAGGAAACTAATTGCAGTTGGTTTACCTCTGCAAATACGGGAACTTTGGTTATTTTCTGCAAAAATTCGTTCAACTGAAAACGTCCGAAAAGAAATACGCATACAAACAAACAAATTTTTCAAAACTTTGGAGGCTCTTTGGAAACGAGTTGGGCATTTCCAGACTAACGACCAAAAAAAAAAAAAAAAAAAAAAAAAAAAAAAAAACCTTTTTTTATCTCGACTCTAAAAATAAGCTCCCTACGTTTGACTTCCGAGTTTTGAAACACCCTATAATTTACGTCACATGATACTTCGAACTTAACCTATTTACTTTACTGTCGAGACATTTGAAATGACATTTTACACGCCACATAGATCAAGAGCCCGAAACCATCCATCCCAAAAGTGAGCGGAGGATGGCTTCGGGTGCATCCCACCCGAAAAGGCCCCTTATAAGTTACGTAATGTCATTTAAACCTCCCTCCCTCGATTTGAATGACCTGAAATTTGAATAACTGAGTTAGGGTTTTGAAGCTCAATTACCGATCGTTTCTTCTCCGCCGCGTCGCGCCGGTTTATAGCTTCATCTGGGTTGTCAGAAGCTCATTCCGTCACGATACAATGGCATCGAAGAGGCTGCAGTGTAAAGCGAAACATTAATGTTTTCGCCATAGAAACCAATGGAAAAGAATCGATCAGCACGGATAGCAAATAAATCCCCGAGAAATCGATACTTTTCTATCCGTTTAAATGGGAGAAAACCGATATTTGCAGGTTCAAGATGAGCCGCCAAGGTCGGTTGGAGGCTCATGAATTGGGCTGTTTTGCAATTTTTTTTTTTTTTTTTTTTTTTTTTTTTTTTTTATAACCGATTCAAGGGTCGATTCGGAGGTAAAAACCAGCAAAAGTATAACGACTGTGGCATTCAAAATTCACGAAATCCGATTATAAACTAACAAAATGCTTCTTACTTGCGAGAGCGAAATAGCGGCATTTGTTTTATCGTGAGGTTCAAGTGTAAATTGGAAATTCGTCAACGATTTCAAAGCACTGCTGCCATTGTTGAGATTTAGAATTCACCGTTTCCTCACCCAAACCGCGAAATCCCCCCCCCTCAAGTCACGAACAAGATGAACTCCCAGCAATGAGACGGTGAACTCACCGATGCATCTTGATTGGCTGGAGATTGTTGAAGTTGCTTGATGTTTGCATGTTGTTCTGCAATAGAGCGACTGAAAGCTCCTTCAATTTTTGAGATAGACCAAAACAACACCATCGTGTACGAACAGTTAACTATCCGACGCCGCGTTTTACTCCGTGCTCTGGGGCCCGATCAAGTTGGCGAAAAGTCTGACTTGACTTGAAACCTGAATGGCCTTGACTGTTTGCTCAACAAACGGCATCGCTGACCCTCAAGTCAGCTGTATAGTGCAGTGGCTGAAGCTTCACTTGAGGTTGCCTTACGCTCATTGGTTGGACTAAACCGAGTTCCAATTTGATCGGACCCGTGTTCAAATAGATTATGATTGGACCACAAGTAAAAACGGCGTATAACTTAAAATTACCACAGATTTCTTCGTCCATCGATGCTAAGCGTCAAAGACTTCAATTGGTATGAGCGCAGTCTTAGTATTCTGTAAGTCCAACCGATGACTAAAAATTGCTCCATTGACCGATCAGAAACGGATACTTGAAACTTCCATGCAAATGCGGAGTACCAATCAGCTGTACCCAACAACTTTTGGGCCGTGTTACCAAATAATATTGTGGCTTAACAGGCCTCTCCTCACATAGCTTCTGAGCACTTACAGTAGGTGAGGGGGGGGGGGGGGGTTGGAACCTCACGCAAATGCTCACAATCCGCTGTCTTACGGGTAGGGTATAGATTAATACAGGTAGATGCATTAACATATTTGAAGGGTCGTGCGAGATATACCTCTCACGGAGCTTATTGGCTAGCAATGCTTGCCGGTTCACCAGAACTTCTTCACCAATCAGCGATGGAAAACCGAAAATGGAGGAGTCATATCCTGCATATCCATCAAATGAAGTCCTCACATATATCGACCTCCTATATTGACCAATCACAGCTCACTCCGTGACGCAAGTCAATTCACAACACCCCTGTATTTATCCAAAACATTTTTAGGCATCTTCCTGTATTAATCTTCTTTGTCTTTCGGGGGACCCGTCAAGCCGCAAAAATATTAGGTCCATGATGGTTCTTACGATCTAAAGTATTATTAATATTCTTAGCGAGGTGTTAGTTTCCTTCCTTCCTTCCATGCCACACAGGATCAGTAAAAACCAATATTATACGAGCAACGTATAAGCAGTGCACAGTGGATTGAAAAACATAAAATATCCCGGACATGATTTTACGGATAAAAATCAATATTAGAGGCAGTAACTACAAATAGTAAGATATAACATAAACACGTGTCAAATTGTTTATTTCCGAGCTTATATTCAGTCGAATAACTTGGTTTTGGCAGGAATATATCAACTCTAAAATGTTAAGTTGTTGAAGCAAAAAAAAAAACAACTTTCCATGTCCAAAAAAATTCATACTTCGATCCAGTGTGTGACGCCGGCGCCTAATAAACACGTTGAAGTTTTTGTGCGTGTCGGCTGAGTACTTTGGATACGTGTCCCGCTTGACAATACCCCAAAGTGTCGACGTAAGCAAGTTGATTGAAAAGAATGGGATAGAATATCGCATCGCACGATCCTAATCAAAACGTTCAAATTACATTTCTCCAGAGGGAACCAATTAGACAACTCTTAAGACATTTCACTGTAAGGCTCGCTTGTTTTACGTGTATGATGTTACATTTTTGTCATATTTCGCGTCTGAAAAATGAAAATTATTTTTCCACGAAAATTCAGTCAGCAGGGACGGATTTTGAAATTTTTGGAAAGATGGGTGGTGGGGGGTTGTGATTTTGCCGTCCTACAGTGACAATTGTTTTAAAAACAATGACCTATTTTCTTTATTCTTTTTTTTGCGCCTGTTGGTTTTCACTATGCCACCCTCTGTGGTAGCAAATTTATCAAAAGTAATGACCTTTTTATCGATTCTTCTATCACAAACAGCATGTTCGTTCGCCGCCTTTTCCTCCGTTGCCGTCCTGTCGTAAAATTCTCGCACGAACATAATTTTCGTTTTGGGTAAGGTTAGAAAAATGTCAAAATGGAATGATTTTAGAATATTTTAAAGCGCGTGATTAAAAGCCTGATTTAAAAGAGCGATTAAAATTGTAAATTAAAATTTGCGGATAAAATTCAACATGAACATTTAATGAACTGAAATTTAAAATATAAAAAAGGCTGAAAGTAAAAGCAGAAATCAATCACGGATCGAAAATTAGTGAAAAAAAATATGTTGCTGCCATGACGACAATTTCCACTTCCTTAGAGTCGTACACCATAGGTAGATTACGCCCCTTCGCGGCGGTAGATCGCCAATCGGTGGTAGACAGCTTTCGCGGCATACGAGAAGATTACCGGTTATTCTTCTTATTTCGTTGGAGGCAAAGAACCCGAACCCCCCCCCCCCCCATCCGATCTGTTTCTAGTTCTGGGAGAAGATGCTGAACCAATAAGCCGAAATATTCAAAAATCTCAGCTGTTATCTTGGTAACATTATATTAAGCGTGCCCATGGAACATGGCACGCTTATTCCGATCGTTTTGCTGCTAACAATATAATACAATGTATACAATGTAATAAGGCAGCCTATGCTTTCCACGTGTATTCCTATGCTGAGTGGCCTAAAGTTGAAAATCGGCTGTTTTTGAATTTTGTGATTTTTTCCTGTCGTGTCTGTTGCGTTTTGAGGATTGCAATGGTACAATTATGAAATCGTACCTTCTAAAGTTTGCAGCAAAAATAGTTGGATTCATTTTAATGCTTTAGTTTTTTTATAATTCCAATTAAACGACGGACTCACCACTTTTGAGGGGTAAGTGGAGTGCGGTGAGGTAATATTTTGCGTTTTATGTTGCCAACTTTGTTGTAATTTTACTCTGCTGTGTTGGTTTTACGATGAATAAATTTTTGATTGTTTTTATGATTAATTTGTTATGTTGGACATTGTTTTTGTGTTATTTTATTACGTTTATTGAATATATAATTGATTTTAAAGTACATTCGGGGTTTTTTCGTACGGGCGGCCGATAACGAGTCGTTGTGTGATGTTTTTTTTTTTTTTATTTATTATTGTTTTGCAGCCGGTGATTGTTTGGCTGCATTGGCTGCACTGCGGCTCACCTGTTCACTAATTTGATAATCTTTCTCTGTGAATGTCTAGAGTCAGCTGATATTTTCGAATAGAAGGCGCGAAATAAAACCGATACAGATCATGGTTTTACTTATAGGATACCTTCTCACAAAAGTAAAGCTTCAAGAAGAACCCGCTAGAGAGCGCGGAATGAAGTAGTCACGTTTCTTTGCCTTTATTTGATCAGCTGATAAATGATTTTTTTTTTTTTTTTTTTTTTTTTTTTTTTTTTTTTTTTTTTAAGCGCAATTTTTAACATTCAATCTTTTATGGGTTGAAAATGGATCTCATTAAAATAAACAAATTAGATCAGTATTATTTTAATTTTTTAGTTTCGGGAATAGTTACAACATTAACGCCTGTTCGAAAGTGTAAGCGAAGTTATGGTTTTTGTATTATTTTTTTAGAGGACGAGACAGGCTCGATTAATGGTATTTGTTTTGATGAAAAGGGGTCCATCCAGCTACCATTAGGAGTGCCCCCCCTCAAAAATGGATGAAACTTTCAGGGATGATAGAGCTAAGCATCATCTTTCAGAATATCTGCATTTTTTTTAAATTTGGTCAACTGGGAGCGGGAGTGCAGGGGGTCAAAGTCAAAACCTCCAATGCTCCATAATTTTTGAACGAAAATAGATATTGACGTGAACTTTGCACCAAAAGATGCGTATTTTAAAGATCTTTCGATTGATGTGCTACAGTGTTTAGTTCAAAAATATTTGACCCTTTTTTTTGCATTTTGTTTTACTTTTGAAGTTTCCAAAAATCCGTTTTTTGAGTTTGAAAAATAGGCGCAATGAAGGAATCTGAACGAAAAACTATGGCGGCCATATATGATTTGAGAATTTTGAAAAATTTATGTCAAAAATAAATTCAGCGACCCAAAAAACCCGCTTCCACCAAGTTTCAATGAATTTCATCGATTATTGGTGGAGCAAAAAATTTTTTTGTAGAATCGAAAGTCGGAACCCTATTTTTGGCCTAGATTTGAAAATTTGCGCGGTCATAACTCTTGAACGAAATGTTTTTCGGCATCGCGGTTTGCGCCATCTGAAAGCTTATAAAATCAGTTTTCTTCACAAAAGTTTTTGTTCAGATTCCTACGTTGCGCCTATTTTTCAAACTTATAAAACGAATTTTTTTCTCTACTTTTAGATTATAAATGAATTTTTACATCTGCATTGAGGGTTTTTTCGAGAAAAGTTGAAAATTTTTTTGAACCCCCCAGAATACACCCCAAGAGGTTGTCAGGAGCTTATGAAAATATCAGAAATGAAAAAATTTTGGGGTCAATTTTCTGTCTGATTGTTTTGTTTCAAATCATTTTTTTCAGTAATTTTCGAGAAAAATGCCAGCAACGGATGCTCTGGCTCACTTTGTATATAAAATATAGTAGACTTCTTTTATTCTATTCAGGTCCTCTGGTATTTAATCACTGTCCGATGAGTAAAATAATTGAAATCTCATGCGCTGAGTCCAGACTATACTTGCTCTCTTTGAGAGAATCCAAAAATTAAATATAATCATCAAAGGTACCAATATACGGCCAATTTTGTAAAATAAGCACATGTATGGAGAGGGGGGAGGGGTGGAAACTTTTACATGCGTAACTTTTTTTGCTTCTCATTGATAGAATGTCATCGAATGAAAGGCTAGAAACTCTGCAACTCTGATAAGCAACTCTGTTTGCTTGAAGGGACGCATCGCAATGAAGTAGGGGACTACACTAATTATAGTTGTCAAAGTTGATGCATAAATTATTAATACTTCAATTAGTATGTACGTCTGTAATGTTTTTACTGGATGCTAATCATAGCATTTTTTCCAAGTAGATGATTCAGCCTAATTTTATCTTGAGTATTCACCATAAGGTTTTTCTGCACAGTAAAGCCTTTAATGAAAACATAGCAGGAATTGCTTTTATTGACATTAATTGTAATTGTTTAATTTTCAGATCCAAATCGGCCAATACTGTGTCTAAAAATTCAGATATTGAAAGGAATGACTCTATTTCGTCTCTATCAATATGTAGACATTTATTAATTACCTTCTTTTACCTTTCATCACCATATTCCACTAACAAAACCATGAGCTACCCATCTTTTCTTTCTCATTTTATTAAATTATAAATAGAATCTTTTACATCCATTCAACGCAGAATCACTTAAACTTCAAATACTCTATAATCAGTGATTTCATCCAAATTTTCATTATTGAATCATTCATGTATATTATAAATCTATTTATTCAATTCATATGTTAGTTACATACTACAATGTCTCCTTAAGTATTGCTGATGCATTTCAAACAACTGTTATCCAAAAAATGAACAAAACACTGAACCAATTGTAATGTGTCACTGCAAAAACAACGACTAAAAAATTTTTTTTTTCAAATATACGTCTCAAATGCATATACATTGTCATATTTTTTTAATCAAAGCTCCAACAGCACTTCCTGTACCTTAAATAATATACAATAAATTGACAAATCTTCTCCCATGAACTACATTATAATAAATATATTTAAACCATGTGTGCGTAAGCCTTTATGCAAAACTTACGAGGGGCGTCTCAAAAGTAAGTTCCGCGGTCGTATATTTCCAAAACTAATAACGAAAAATAAATTTCGTAAAAAATATTTTGTTAGGCATACTCTCAGCTTTCCAACGAGCTAAAGAAATTGAAATTTGGTTGAACCGTTTCCAAGATATGTCGTTTTTACCGAGACTACCTCTGGTCGCCGCGTGCCCGCCTCCGGCCATTCGTAGGAAACTTCGAATTTCCTGCGCTCGGGAAATCGTGGGGAGGAGCGGGAGGTGAGGGGGATTTATTCCAAAAAGAAGATGATTATGTTTGGACGTTCTGCCCTTATTTTTCGACGTACTCTCCTTTCAATTCACGACATTTATCGTACCGTCGCAGCAATTTATTGATGCCATCTGCATACCACTGCTTGTCCTGATTCTGGAAGAACCAATGCACTGCCTGCTTCACTTCTACGTCATTTGCAAATCGTTGCCCACCCAGATGAACTTTCAATTCCGTAAATAAGTGATAGTCACTTGCTGCAAGGTCTGGAGAATATGGGGGATGAGGGAAAATGTCCCAAGCGAATCGATCCAACAAATTTTGCGTGAATGACTGCACGCACTTCACAATCAGCCACGTTTTGCAACGGTAACTCCATGGTGACACGCACTAAACTGACTGATTTTCAGTGATGTGCTAATCATGGTTAAATCGAGAATTTATCTCAATAGAATCAGCATCAGGTGCGTAAGAAGACAGGAATTTCCCCTAGTATCCTTATCAAAGATACCAGGTTTGAAGACAATGCGAGATAAGCAGAGGATCTCGAGCGCTTGGCCTAAGTCCACTTCGCTATCACGAGGCGGGCACGCGGCGACCAGAGGTAGTCTCGGTAAAAACGACACATCTCGGAAACGATTCAACCAAATTTCAATTTCTTTAGCTCGTTGGAAAGCTGAGAGTATGTCTAACAAAAAATTTTTTACGAAATTTATTTTTCGTTATTAGTTTTGGAGATATACGACCGCGGAACTTACTTTTGAGACGACCCTCGTATGTCTGCAAAACCCAGCAGAGCAGAAGACCAAATGAAACAACTTATGCGCAGATTTTTATGTTTACAATTCACAGGCACGCTTTTCCAATACATGCAATGTATCGGAGCTTCCCTGCTTGTTTTTTGTATCACATAGTTCAGTATCCACTCTAAGGTAGGTGGGCGTCAAATAGCGAGAAGACTGTCCAACGTCCAATCCCCTTTCCTAAACTCGTGGCTTAGGGCGAGATCACGAACACCTTGGACCGTGGGCACTGGGCGACGACGGGCGTTAGACATCAAGTGTTAGCTCTAAATTTAGACTATGCGTACAGCTCTACACCACCACCGTCCTAATATCACGATCACTTTGTTTTAATCAATTTCGCCGGAGGCTAAATGCTTTGTGCATACTTTGAGCCTGTCCGCGCTAAATATCATATATCTATCCCTGGTCATCGTGGGAGCTAGTCGCTCAAACACATTCCTGCATACTTATGCGAACGAACGCTCTAACAGGGCACTATCAAAGGGAATTGAAGTGTTCGTGCAAGAGCCCGTGTGTTATGCCTGCGATTTCAAGATATCGATCTATCTTGACCAACCCGGCTGACATTTTCATCTGCGTGACGTGATCTAATATAATATCATAAGTGCTCTGCGATTGACGAGAGTTCTCGTGGTTATAGACTGCGGGTTGGTTACATTTCACGGCGATGGAATTTAGTATCTTGGTCCAATCGTTAATGATACATTTTTACGAGAAAAACGGTGATGTTACACTTTGGAAAAAGAAAAGGACATTATTTTCTGACCGTGTCCAGGGAAAGGGACCTTATATCTTCTAAAAAACGAAATTTGAGTTATTGGTACCACTGCATTGAGGAAGTCGTGCCGAACACGTTGAGACCAAACCTCATACAAAATTTTGTCGTGAAAACGTATATTGCAAAACGGAAAATGAAAAAAGGGACATTGACTTCCCGCATTAAAATTATACATTAGGAAGATAAGGTCCCTTTCAATGATTCTGACATGGTCTCACAACAGAGCCATACGCCTAAAACTCTCAGAATTGTTCTCAAGACCACTAGAGAGCGTTTGCTGTCCAAAAAAAAAATCGCCACTTTTCAACCTCTTTTGCTAAAAATCACTCGACTGAAAAATTTGCCCCGGAAGATAAGGTCTCTTTGCCTGGACATTTGTTAATTCAACAAGTAACGGTTTATTTTCTTAACAAACTTGTACACTTTCTCGCTCCCCCTCCCAAGAGAGCAAGTATTGTCATCATGAAAAGTTTAGAAGTTGGAGTCTTTCCATTTCTTGGAGTTTCATGTCCCCTGAGCTCAAAAAACATAATCCTAAAAAAAGTCTGTGTGTCTTCATAAGTTCTGCCCTAATAATCCATATGCACCCAGTTTTGGAAAAAAGGGTTCTTTCTGATAGTTCTAGAGGAGTAATTTTGTTCTATACTTGAATTAAGTTTGAGAGTTGTTTAGACCGGGGGAAGGAGTTTCATTTGTCAAGTTAGTCATTTTTGGTTTTTGTTGTAATCATGAAATACTTGGGGGTGCAATTTAGAGACTTTAGATTTACTTGACTTTGGCTTGGCTTGAGAAGTACTCGAGGCCGAGTCGAGTCGAGAGAATAAAGTTTTCATTCAGAGACTCTCATAGCAAATCGACAATTCTTGAGAAATCTTAGGTTTAGTACCTGCCCCCCCCCCTCCCCAAGCAATACTGGCCACTTATACATTTGCGTCACATATTGGGTTCTTGATTCCGGAGATAATCGCTTGATTCCATTTCTATGTATATTTGTTAACTAATTTGATGACCAACTACGAGTACCAACTCAATCAAGATGTTGACTAGACCAGGGCTGCCGTTTTGCGTATAAGCAATGCTATTTTTCTATTCGCCGATGATTCCACCGGTTGAGAAAAGATTACACAGTTCAGTTCAGCGTATGACTGTAATGCACGAAAATACTCTGATTTGTAATATTTCCTTAATCGGTGGAAACTCCGTTGATTAATTGAAATATCCGCAAGTTTTTTTAAAGTCATCGACGACTCCACCGGTTGAGAAAAGATTACAGATGCGAGTATTTTAGTTTATTACAGTCATGCACTGAACTGAACTGTGTAATCTTTTCTCAACCGGTGGAATCATCGGTGAATTGAAATTACAACATTGATTATACGCAAAACGGCAGCCCTGGTTTAGGAGCCTGCCTCCAGAGACGAATCGAAGCGATGGAATCGTTATACTCTTGCCACTCTTGGTCACTGATTAACAGCGGCGGATCCAGCAATCTGGCAACTGTTGCCTCTTTTCTTCCATTTGAATGAATGAAAAACAATCGATTAGTAAAAAGGCCATGGTCCCTTCAAGAATCGATTGTTCATCATACGGTCAAATGAAAAAAATGCATGGTTGCCAAATAGCTGGATCCGCTTATGCTGATTAGTGATTGTGTTTCATTTCAATTTATACCTCAACAGGAAATGCAGCTGCTAGATATCTAAAAGGGTCTGCAGTCATTATAACAGATTAGAGTCGAAATAAATATTAATTTAAATGATGATTTCACTAAATTAAGGGAGTGCTATGATCTTCAAAGCCTACTGTTGCCTATCATTTCATCATGGCTTGACTGAGACGCTTCTGCCCTTTTTTTCTTCTCTCTTTCCTCTCGTCAGCAGTTGACACTTTATCGTCTTTAAAGCGAGAATTGAAATGGGCTGCGAGCCGCCAGCCACCGGCTTTATTCGAGAAGTTTATGGGCGGCATAAAATCGGTTCTCTCCACATTGCTCCCTCTACCTACCCTAGAAAACCTTCTCCCCATTATTTTCATTGCCTACCCCGCACGACTCAACGGAAGCGCCTTAACTCAACCATAAATTTTTCTTTTCCCAAAAAAAAAGTATAATGGCTATACTGCGGCTGGTTGGTTTGTTGCCAAATATGGTAACTCGTTGCTTTTGACTCAAAACAATAACAGGCCCCGCGCAAATATTTGAAGAAACTGCACGGGATTGTTTGATTTATTGTGAATTGGCTGTGAAGAAAAAAAAAAAATCCAAACTGAACCAGAGATGTCACACGCTCTTTGGAATTAGTTTTAAGGCTTGATATATATACGTGTAAATAAACAGTGCAACGTAAACCAATTCCCATGTATAACATTATAAATGTTTGATACGTCTAATATATATTTCACCAAATACCCTTGTCACAAAAAGGGAAAACGATAAAGTATAAAAGTTTAAATGTTTTATCGCACGAGAGCTGCTGATAAAAACTCATTGGTAAAGTAATTCAGACATATTTATCGACATTTTTTCCGGGGTCATTTCATAGGTAATGGATTACTTCTGAATTTGTCAAAGTTTTATCATCAACCGGAAGCTAGCAGTAAAAATGTGACCTTGTTAATAGAACACCCTGCTGTATACGTATACTTGAATGTACCAAACAGTACCAAACACATCCATAATATATTTATCCAAATTAATCTTATCAGCATGAGTGAATGTTAGAGGGTATGGTATATAGAACTCCGCCTAATCGAACTGGCAACGATGTGTCTAATATTGATATAACCATGGGCTCGTTGAAAGAATTGTTATACTTTGTGAGGATTATCATCCATGTGTGTTATCACAGGATATATTTATACATACGTCGATCTCATCTCTGTATATTGTTTATGAAAGACCAGGAAAGGGGGGAAAGGGGGGAGCAAAGTGGATGCAATATATTGTATACTACTGCACGAACTTTCCGATCATACGACACGGGGTTATGTAAGCAATAAATACGTTATTAAATTTATCTGAAACCAGGAAACTCTCTTATAGTTCAATGGCTTAGGGAGTGGTGAGCCCCCAAGGGGGAAGGGGAAAGGTGTCACGATTTCTCTTCTGCGAATCATAATGTCAATATTGTTTCTACGCGCACATTAACCATCGATAAAAAGTGGGAGCCGCGTACCACATTAAAGTCATGTTGCCAGAGTTATTAAGAGTCTCCAATTGATGCTCTTCTTACTTTGCATTCGCCAAAGTAGATTAACACAGGGACATGCATTAGGTTTAGACGGATAGATGCACGAATAACTGTGAATTTGTCTTCCTTTTATTCTTCAGGGTCATAAAATTTCAGAAAAATATTAACAGAACTAATAGAATAATTATTGAGCTCGATTGAAAAATGAAAATTAGTTTAGACATTTTGTAACATTGGATTCGACTTACGGCGCTATACGTCAGATGACCGACGACAAGATTACGTCGTATAATCGACGCCAAAAGTAAGTGCCTTCTTCATAAGCTCGTTCCATTCATTTTTTTGCCAGTTCTGAACTTCCTAAAAACTTTCAAGTGTGTAGTGTAGTGCACCGTGTACAAACGCTAAAGTTTTGACTGCCGTGAATGCACATGGAGCGTAGGAGGCTGCTTTAATTACACGAGGATTAGGATTCACCTCATAACTCGCATTCTTGACAGTCAAAACTTTTGCGATTGATTGTACTCTTGTATAGTGCATAACTATAAGTATGCTAAAAGCAGGGATGCGAACCGTTCCACAATTTAGAACCGGTTCTGGTTCCGGTTCCAAGTCATCTGATAAATTTAGAACCGGTCCTGGTTCCGGTTCTAGCATTGATCTGAATCAGGTTCCGGTTCTGGAACCGGGTTCTGATTTCCGGTTCTTTTTTTTTATTTTCCCCAGTGTACTGTTTTCAAGCAGAAAAAAAATTTAGGGCTTTTGAAGTGAATATGATTTATTGCTTTATATCATTTCGCATGAAAGTAACATGAGAAAAATTTTGATTCTTGCAATTTGAAGATGAAGTTCAGGGGAAAAAAACTTACTTCAAAATGTATCCCAAGCATGTTTCCAAAATTTCTTTTAAGAAAGTAAGGTTTATGAAAAATGAAAATCATGCAAAACGGCAATTTTGGATCACAGTGAACGTAAGAGCTCAAAAAGAATCGACTTTCAGGAACCTATGTGGAACCGGTTCCATTTGCCGTTCTCAGACTTTGAATTCGGGTTCCGGTTCGGGTTCCGGTTCGGGTTCCGGTTCTGACGTAACCGAAGATCCAGGTTCCGGTTCTGGTTCCGGTTCCGTCAAAAAGAAGGGTTCTCCCCGGGTTTTCGGGTTCTGGTTCCGGTTCCGGTTCGCATCCCTGCCTAAAAGGAACCCAAAATTTGACAATTATAAACTGAGCAATTCTAAAAGAACCAGTTTGTTGAGGGAACTTTCTTTCAACGTTGATGGTACATTTCACACCGAGGCTACAAACTGTACATTATTCTTCATCTCTATGCATTATGTAGCTTGGTGTCTCACACTGACTAATAATTATCAAGTCACGCAAAGAGCCCGAGCGGCGCGACGCGGCGGGAGCGGGGAGGAGAAACAGAAATAGAGACAAAAGTCGGCTGAAAAAAAACATCCGCCTTTAATATCATACCCTCCCCCCCCGAGACCGATGCGATCGCCGACGGATGTCGCCTTTTTAAATGACACTACAGTGTCAGAGAAGGCGCACCTTGAGCAAATTTGGTCCTCATGAGTCAAATTCCATTTCCACCATCTCAAAAATAATGTGTCCAGCAAAAAACCGGGTCCGAACCTGGATGCGGCGAGTGGGTAGGGGTTAGGACCACTACATACGATCTTATATGGGACAAACCCTTCGAATATTCCACCACCTCAGAAAAAATTGTCCAGCAAAAGTGAGGGTCCGAACCTGTGTGCGGCGAGTGGGGGGGGGGTGTAGAACCCCTACAGACAATCTTAGAACAATCCCTTCGAATTTTCCAACATCTAAAAAAAATTGTCCAGCAAAAGTTAGGGTCCGAACCTGTGTGCGGCGAGTGGAGGAGTGGGGAGAACCATTACGGACAATCCCTTCGAATTTTCTAACAACTCAAAAAAATGTCCAGCAAAAGTTTGGGTCCGAACCTGTGTGCGGCGAGTGGGGGGGGGGGGGGTGTAGAACCACTACGGACAATCTTAGAACGATCCCTCCGAATTTTCCACAATCTCAAAAAAATTGTACAGCAAAAGTCCAAGTTCGAACCTGTAAGCGGCGAGTGGGGGGGTGGGGGGGAACCACTACGGACAATCTCAAACCCTTCGAATTTTCCAACATCTCAAAAAAATTGTTCAGCAAAAGTTAAGGTCCGAACCTGTGCACGGCGAGTGGGGGCGGGGGGGGGGGGGTAGAACCACTTCGGACAATCTTAGAACAATCCCTTGGATTCTCAAAAAATCATCTCAAAAAAAATTGTCCGGCAAAAGTTTGGGTCCGAACCGTGTGTGGCGATTGGGGGGGGGGGGAGGTTAGGACCACTACGGACAATCTTAAACCACCCCTCAGATGTTCCACCATAGCTAGCAAAAGTTCGGGTCTGAACCTGTGTGCGTCGTGTGGGGGGGGGGGGGGGGCGGTGGGACCACTACGGACAATCATAGAACAAATCCTTCGAATTTCCCACTGCACATCACTAAACGCACGTAATAAACAATCAAATACTCATAAAACAATTTGAACCCCCTTTAGTAAAAAGGTAGTTAACGATATAGTATGTCCCGCAAAATAGGGACATGAAAAAGTGATCGGTAGTAAGAAGAAATCGGACCACCAAGAATCGATTATTTTTCATGATGTGTTAGAGTAGAGAAAAACAATGTTGCCATATTCCATTAGCTGGCACCGTTCTTTGGTTGCCCGGTAAAAAATTTGAACGTGAAGTGTGATGCCAAGTAAAACAAAGGACGCCATGGCAAAACGTAAGAAAAGATGAAGAAGTTACAGTGAGTCAAAAGACATCTCTCCTAAATGTCCCCATGACGTCCCACAACTGGTGACAAAGCATTTGATCCGCGCACAATGGCCGAAATACGTTAATCAAATCTCGAAATGATAACAAATAAACTGTAGGGAATACCCTACGAACACTCTCTCACATCACTTTTATCTGAGGGAGACCCCCAGACCCCCAGACCCCCCCCACCACTAAAGAATTCTGGAGGAGACCCCCTAACCCCCTAAAGAATTCTGGGGGAGACCCTCAGACCCCCTTTAGAATACTAGGAGAGACCCCCAAACCCCCCTTTAAAATGCTGGGGGATACCTCCAGACCCCCCTTTAGAATTCTGGGGGAGATCCCCAAACCCCCCTCAAATTTCAAATATTTTCACCTCCGGACATAATATTTCTGCCTTCAATCCGAAGAGTTTGCAATTTGTAGAGAAGCTGTAGGAATAGTTGCCTATTTTGTTATTTGAAGGCTAATTGAGAGCCTTAATCTCGGTACAGACGGTCCCCGAAAGATGTTGTATGGTGAGCGTTTAAGTGTGGTTTTAAATGACCGTACGATGTATGTGCTCACCAATCACTGCGAGCAGGACCGTCAATACCGAACATTTATTGGTTCCCTGTATATGAAACGGTCTGAGCCAGGGCTGCCGTTTTGCGTATAATCAATGCTATTTTTCTATTTACCGATGATTCCACCGGTTGAGAAAAGATTACACATTTCCGTTCAGAGTATGACTGTAATGCACGAAAATACTCTGATCTGTAATCTTTCCTTAATCGGTGGAAACTCCGTTGATTAATTAAAATATCCGCAAGTTTTTTAATGTCACCAACGACTCCACCGGTTGAGAGAAGATTACGGATGCTAGTATTTTAGTTTATTACAGTCATGCACTGAACTGAACTGTGTAATCTTTTCTCAACCGGTGGGATCATCGGTGAATTGAAAAATAGCATTGATTATACGCAAACGGCAGCCCTGGTCTGAGCCCAAAAAAATGTTCGAGAAGGACGCGGTCCTCGACCCTAGTCCGCTCTAAGAAACACAACAAGCATATCGTCCACCAGTCAAACGACCCGCGTCAGATCGTTACAAAACGGTGGCACCACAAAGAAACCTCAAAATAAGTATCACGGGAGGTTAACTAACAAATCGGAGTCGGCTGGGTCTAGACTGGCCCTGAGTAACGTAGAGTTGGGAGCTGTATGAACATTCCTGTGTTCCGTTACTGGAACGTGAGGTTTGATCCGCCATATTTAAGTACAACTCAAAGCCCCCGCATGTCTCCTCTCATCATTTTCCTTTAATTTTTTAACTCTTGTTTAGTCATATCTCCTCCAGCTACAGTCCGTATTATTATTCCTAGGATAGGCGCACCAAAGACAGAAAATTACTATTTAGCGGTCAAATTCAGAAAGTTCAAATTGCCATAACTTGTTATTTAAAAGCTCCTAGGATCAAATTTGGATCACTTTAACAACTTTTAACATACAATTACAGCAGGGAAATATACACAGAAAGTCTGAAATCTGCAATTTCGCTTAGAAATAATAATTATTTACAGTGATTTTAATACGTCGAATTTTGGCAGCCAAATTGCAAATTTCTACCCACTGTAAGGCGGTGCAATAGAAAAAAGGCGAAGGACTCATAAAGTACCGTATATGAACGGTATTCCATAGAACTTTAATCGAACTGTAATGCTGATTCTTGGGAAAATGTTTCTTTGGCCCTACCTCTGGATACCGCGTATGAATTCCAAATGATCTGTAATGACCCGTTTCCCCTTCAAACGAAGAGAATACTAATTTGTTACTTATTGATTCGGAAACGCGTTCAGCGGACGAACGTCCTTGTGTCATTGACTCTATACTATAGCTTTTTCTAATCATTCCAATTTCCAGTTTTTTACCGGTAGGTGCCCACGTTACTCATAGAAATAACCTGGTAATTTCCCGAGGAAAACAAGCTCTGATAGGGTAAATGGATGGCAGCAGTCAAAGGTTTTCCTTAACTATACTTTTAATTGATTTTTGATTATTTCTCGTCCTTTTTTACAGAATTAAACATTATTAGCGATAGCTCCTTGAAACTTTGAAGAACGCAATCAACGATTATATACACCGAGTTAGTTTTTAGATTATGAGTTTATGAATTAGAATTAAATTAATCATTTTTTTCTCTACCCGAAAATGAATTTCGTTTACATGACAAGTTGATGAAAAATTGTTAAAAATAGAAAAGTGTTTTTCAATTTAGAATAAGTGTGGATCCAGTGTATTCCTCAAAGTATCGCTATTTAATTCTACTTATAAATCTTCAATAGTCAAATTCTTCGACGAATGCCGAGTTGAAACGAGATATAAAAAGAATCGCCGACTGGTCCTTCACCCCTGCGCAATTACTCATAAAGAGGAACTCTTCATTCCAGTAGAAAAAAACAAGACAAAAACCGGTTAGCCATAAACGATAAAGGTTTCCTTCGAAACTAAAAAGAAGTTAATTGAGAATGATAATTTTGAAATGTCATGCAAAAAATATGCTCGTTATTAGACAGAATTATTAGGGACGCTTATCATCACAACGATTTACAGAGCCATTACATTACTCTGCGAATCCCGCCGTTGTAAGATTTTGGCATCGAACCCCCAACCCTCAAACTACCTCCTAAAAGTTTTCAGCTTGCATGCTTGGTCGGGTCGCAGAAAATGTATGATGACTCGCTCCTAGCTCCTTATGGTTTGAACAGTTCAACTCGAGCTCGTAAATTGTCGAAACGGGTATACTTAAATGCATTTGAAATGGTATACTTAAAGTATTAAAAATATCAGACATCGAGACATTAAAATGTCTCCGGCTCTTCTTACGTAAACTTTATCTCCCAACTTATTTTTTTTGTCACCCCCCTTTCTCCCGTAAAAATGAAGGGAGAGGAATAAAACTGCGTCATTTTCAGAATACGATATTCTTGCCCCCTCGACGTAGAAAAGAGAAGAAGAGTGAATGAAGCTAGCACACCGGTGAAGATTATATGATGGGTGGGGGGGGGGGGGGGCTTGCTGAGAAAAAGAGAGCGGATGGAAGGGGGGAGGTGGGAAAGAGAGAAAGTAAGACGGAAAACAAAAATGTGATGTAAATGGAAGCAGTGCGGAGGAAAGTATGTAATTCGAATTCCACCTCCCCCCTTCTCCCTCCCCCTTAAACCCCCCTCCACATTTCACGGAGCCATGCCTCACGCGCGAGAGAGGCGTCCTGTTTATCAAAGGTAACGTGCGCTTTTAGCGCCGGGAAAAAAAAGGGAAGAGAAAAATTCGGGATCTAAAGAGGCACGAAATTCGAAACTAAACGGTTCCCGACTCATTTGAGGAGTGACCCACATTTTTCCTCGTAGCGCCCTCTATACACTCTACTGCGCTGCGTGCCGCAACGAGGTGTGGCGGAGTCTGCATCTCGATTCTCGGCACCGCACGGAGCGAGAGTGCCGAGTGGAGTGAAAGTAAAGTGAAGGGAAAAGAAGCGCTCCGTGCCGCACCATGGTCTTAGATCTACATCCCTGCATCCGCAAAGTTGCCACGTTTTTGGAAACTAAAACAAAGGGATCTCTTTCAAATTCGTTGAGGCTTCGAGTGGTGCTATCAACTCCCCCCCCAAATCTCCGAAATAATCTGTCGTCCAAAGGCGTTACTCGGAAATCATTTTTTATATTTTCATCAATTCTAACGTAAATAATGACTTTTCCAATGTGTGGTGTTAAAAATGTCAAATTCTCCATACAGTTTTCAATTTATGACGGAAAACGTATAAACGAAAGTCATTAACCCCTTATGGGCCAAGCCCGAGTATACTCGTTTTTCTCCTCTACTCTATTTCACATTGATTCTTCTTTCCGGATAAACGCAATTATAGATGAGAACACTGCAATATAAATTCTCGTCGGGCGCCTTCAATTTGTCGTATAGGCAATGTCAACTCCCCCGAGTACGAACAGTTAACTACCTTCCCTGTATAACGGAGGAGTGGTGTTCTCTTGAACCAACCTGGCCCTTAAAGGGTTAATGTCGCAAGGAGTCAGTCAATTTAGTTTTTGCTCTCCGGAAAGTTGCGTTAGATGGACGACGATGCATGCTCTACTAAGAATGGCCAGAATTAAAGGTGTCTCCAGAAAATTGGTCCATAAAATATCAAGTTTGCTAGTCACGGAAAATAAGCTTACGATCTCATTAAAATGTATTGATGAGCATACGAGTCATTATATGAGCCGTTTTCCGGACACGGCCGAATAAATGGTTCCCGAAACGCAATTTTGGCAATTTTAAGGAGACTTCTGGTCTGCAGAAATATAGATTTCTGACCATTTTGGCCAGATTTTTGAGCAATTTACCTACATTATTCTGGTGAAAAATGCCGAATATTAGCCTGGTCCAAAATTTCAAAATTTCTAGCCAAAATGGTTTGCACTCTATATTTAAAAAGACCAGAATTCTCCTGAAAACTGCCACCATTTCGAAGTAAAGTTTTTCAAAGTTATACGTTCCTTAGTATTGATATGTGTTTCCCAATCATTTTCGAAATTTTCGTTTTCCGAAATTCCAATCGTCGATTTCTTGATATGACATTATTTTATAACATATAGTGGTTTGCACATAGTCTATTTGTCAGACAATGTTTTTATAATGCCTTTAATTTTCTTGCCTAGCAAAATTACCTCGAATTCAAAACGACTGGCTCCTCCAATGTCTCTTTATTTTATTCTATTTTTTGCTTATTGTTTGTTTGTAAGTAACGGCACTGGTTTGTCAACCCTGTTGACTATCCTCTGTCATTGCAGCTTTTTCGCCTTGAAGTCTACCCTCGCAGCTCTGCAAGCCCTTAAAACGAACTCCAATGGTTTTCACCGCTGAGCCGTCACTTTTATCGCCTCATTGAGCTCTACGGCCCACCGACTTCTGTGTGGGAGAGGAAATAATTTCGTTATACATTCACGTAGAAAGAAAAATGAAAGTGCGCTCCCCTCCCCGCTCCCAATTCCAGATCAAAATTTCCGTCTCAACGATCAAATATCGGTGAAAAGAAACAAGTATAATGACGAAGTAAACAAAAGAATGAGACGAAAAGCGGAGAAGAAGTAAAATGATAAACAAGCAAAAGAAGCTAAAGTGTCTTGTCGACAATATTTCGGTTAAACAGACCAAGGAAACTGAACAGTCAACAGCTCCTTTTCGCTCGCACTGTTGAATTTCTAAGTGGTGATTCCTCTCCTGACCGAAATGAAATTCTAGCGTCAATAGTCACCCATTGAGAAATCGAATTTAAAGGCTTACAATTTTTTTTTAACAAATCATTAACCCATAACTGGCTTACCTTCAAGAACTGCGTAATTTTTACTTAATTTTTTAAGCCGGATTTCAAAAATATTGGTCCTCGATTGACAGAGAATTCTGTACCGAAATTTTGACAAAATATTAGGCTTTCTAGCCCTTCACTGCGTATTCTTTTTTTCCTCAAGCAATTGTGGATTTTTCAATTTACTAGGTGGTCAAATATATGGGAAAAATAGTGAAAAAAACTTTTGACGGTCTTCGGTCAAAATCCTCTATTTTCTATGTTTTACTCGTTTTTACACGTGATAACACCATAAGAAGTGGCGGGAATTTTTTTAGAGCATGAGTGTCATGCTCTATTGAAATCGTTTCTACAAGGTCAATAATGCTTTTCTTATAGGAACGGCATGGTTCGGGGGTCCGCTCGGGGGATCGCTTGGTTTCAGTATCGAGAACGGGTCCTCGAGGACCGATTGACCCATGTGATTCCGCCAATCCGGTGTCCTCCCAATTTGTCGCTTTTTCTTTGTGGCGGGAGTTTTTGGCCAAGATTGAGGTTAAGCATTTTTGGGAATGTAATTACGTTACTAATTTGGATCAGACTTCAACGAAATCTTCTGTATGAGATATTGGGGTTTTATATCAGAGGATTGTGTCCATGTTTCGTGTATTCTGCGATTTAAAATGCATTTAGATGATTTCAAATTTCCAATCCTGTTATTGTTGATGTTTCGGTCCGCTAAAAGAGTTCGTTTGGGGAACGCGATCGGCGTTGCGTTTTAAGGTGAATCCTCAGCGACCTGTAGTAAGATTCTCATCCGCTAGATAACGTCACTGTTCCGCGGTCCAGAAACCATGCTTTTTCCGCCTTTAATCGTTAATTGCGAGAGCTAGAGTTAACTTTTCGAAAATGTAAGAACGTTGCGTTCTAGATCAAATCTTAAGGAAAATTTAAGACCATTCCGAGCCATGGACGAAGATATAACTAAGGACTGCCGACTCCCTATCTCCGCCCGTGTTAAAACCTGTTAGCGGGTTTTCGAGCGCGACCGCAGCGCTCCAAGCAGCAGTAAGGGTCAACTAAAGCGAACCGCTGCAGCGGTGGCCGCTCCGGCTCCCTTTCTCCCATGCCTTCCCGCAAATGTATACCGTGTAGGTAATTTGAATCACGATTGAACGAAGGGAACAAATGATCAGCGAATTAAAAGGAAGCAAAATCCGCTAAAAAGCAAACGTCTGGAGTATTTCTTGAAAGATTCCTGAATTGTCGAAAATGATTAATCAAGGACTGAAATACTATACATCACAGTTAACCTCAAAACGGAATCAAACAAGAAAGAGTACATAGACATTTGTTTTATTAGTAGAGATCAGGCGACTCTTTTAATTTGCTGATGATTTCTGTTACCTTGTCCAAAGTTGATTCGGAATTTCCCTTGCTTTCGATCTTCCATTGAGATACTGAGTTATCTGATCCTCTTGGGTCGCCGACAACAGTTGACAGCCATGCCATAACAGACCAACTCCAACAACGGTTTTAGCAGTAGCACAGCATGTGAGCATGGACACATCGCCAGGATCGCTCACTTGAAAGAGTAGTTCAGCTGACCGCTGCTTGGAGCGCTGGGGTCGAGAGCAAAACAGGACTAACAACAGTCGGCAGTCCTTAGTTATATCTTCGTCCATGGTTTTGCGACGACCTCCCGTCCCTTTGCCCTCCCCACGAACTACTGCACCTATGCCTACAACAGTTGCTTGCCGCGTTGTGCAGATTGCATGAATGATGTGTGTCCATCTACTTCATCCCAATTTCACAGCCATCACGGATGCCACGCCCGCCACGGGTCTTCTACCTGGTTTTATGCGACATCGGTCATCGTGGCCCAGTGTTACATGGTAATCAGCGGCGGATTCGGGAAAGGCACGCCCCCCCCCCAACTCACGGTAGCCTTTGCCTTTTTTCAACAGAAAAAATCCCATAAATTCCTCTCTGCAAATTTGAAAATTCATAGGCGTGAAGCCCCCCCCCCCCCTAAAAGAATTTTCTGGATCCGCCATTGGTAGTAATTTTTGCGGCACACTACGCCGGATTCCCGTGCGCTTTCCACACTTACCTTTCTCCCTTATCTGTCAATGGGCGCTCCCCGAGGGGCGGCGCGGCGCCCCCCCCCTAATTCAGAAAAATCAAAACTTTACAATAAAAAAGAATCGGAACATTCGAAGATCAAATAATAACGAAAGGAGTAAGAGTTAACAAACTTTATTCTTAGTTTACTTTACAATTTTAATAGGGGGCGTAATTTAGGGGGGGCAGGGTGGGAAGTAGCCCCCCCCCCCCAAGCAGTGGTGCCCAACCACCCCTTGCCACTATACAGCTCGCCCCCCAGTTTCAGGATTCCTCTCCCCCCCAGATCTAGACCTCCCCCTGATTTTTACCCCCACCCCCTCCTGATTCAGACGACATCATCCTTCCCACCCGTCATCTCCCTCGCCGAAAGAAGTTTTAAAATCTACTAGTATGAACGTGTCTACATTGGCAACTACCGTTGGCAACGAGAATTTTGCGAACTTCCTTGAAAATTCAGAATCCTCTGGTCGATAACTACATGATTAGAGAATGTATAGGCAAGAGTTTGGTTTTGTTAATTTAAATAGGTTAACTCTTAGAATTCATCAGGACAATGAAAATAAAGAAGGAATAGTTGTACTTAGCTTTTTACTATTTCTATCATCTGATGCTGTCACTTTATTCATAATATCAAACACTTCAAAATAGAATTACTTTTGATACAACTACATGCTACAATCACTTACAATTTCTACCATTTGGAAGGATAATTGATTTATTTTCTATTTGGGCGGAAGTGGGGGGGGGGGTTCTCTAGACTTGCCCGTCTCAAAGTGAAGTCCCCTAGACCTTCCATTGACATTCAAAAAGTTGCCCCTCCGGGCAATTGTTTTGCGGGTGCCCATGTCTTTGTCCATGGTCTCTGAACCAGAAATTGAACGTTCTTCCGGTCTGTGGTTGCCTTCTTTTCTCATAAGTTTAGACACGGCCACCCTGTAAACCCCACAACAAGTTAAAAGTCCGCAATCCGCACCCTCGACCCGCAGCCACTATCAAAAGTAAATTGCCGGTTGACTTGCAGGTACTCTCCTCCTCCTCCCCCAACTTAGATTAGACACAAATATAAAATTAAAAAAAAAAAAAAAAAAAAAAAAAAAAAAAAAAAAAAAAAAAAAAAAAATAGAATGTATGCCCCAGCAAAGGCCCCCTCCACAGTTTTCAAGAGAGGGAGCGACCCCCTTGCCAGCGTAACTCCGAAACAATAATTCCAACTGGGGTCCAAGTAACTCAAGTAAGGTCTCAAAATGAAATCAGATGGATCCAAAATTTTAACGGCGAGTACCGGTAAGCTTACTCTTTTGATCGGTCCAAACCGGATTGCGATACATCGATTTACTCTCGAGATATCGATTTTTCAAAGGCGCGCGGTATAGGGTCAGAAATCTAAGATTCTCTAAAATCCGCGAATTTCGACTCTCATGGACCCAGCATGCGCCGTGAGAAGTCATATGTGAGTTTTTTGAGTTCACATGAAGTTCATTAAGGGCCCTGACAAATGTCGGACCGATAAAGTCTATATCGGGGGGGGGGCGTGGCCCCAACTCCAGCGTAAGTCTCACGTACAATGTCTCACTGCGGCCGCGGGAGGTCCCATAAGATCCATTAAAACTTGGATGGATCTGAATTTTTTTCAAGAATTATCTAAAAGCTGAAGCTACCGCCCAATCCAAACCGCAGTGCGCAATCCATCGATTCGTTCTCGAGATATCGATTTTTCAAAGGCGCGCGGTCTTGTCAGATCGACCTTAGAGGGGCGCTGGAGGCTGAAAAAGGCGAATTTCGTCTCTCACGAACCAGTCGTGTGCCGTATTATATCGGTTCCGCTTTTTTTCGGGTCCCAATGATGTCCCGAGAGGGCCCAATGCAGTTAGAGAGCCAAAAAATATCATCTTAGGGGGGGAACTACTCCCCGTTTCAGCGTAACTCTGACAAGAAATGTCTAACTGCGGCCGCGAGAGGTCCTGTAAGGTCATTAAATAAACTCGGATGGATCTGAAATTTTCGAGGTTGTCAGTCACAAGCAAGCGCTTTCGATCGGTGCAAACCGAATTGCAATACATCGATTCACTATCGAGATATCGATTTTTCAAAGGCGCACGGTCTTGTCAGATCGAACATTGAAATAAGCTGTGGATACTCTGTATCCGCGAATTTCGTCTCTCATGGACCGTTTAAGCTCCCTTAAAAATCGAATGAGCTTTTTTAAAGTTCATGTTACGTTCCTTAAGGGCCTTGATGAGTGTCGGATGACATTTGATCAATATTAACATTCATTTTTTAATCTGAGACAAAAAGAGCTGAAACCACAAAGACGAAGAATTTCCATCGTGATGACTTTGGTTCAAGCGAGGAAAATTCTATAGAAGTCCCAAATAACTAGACTAGACTTTCCGGCTTGCTAGGATTGGTATTAAGAATTTCCTTCCTGATGACTTTGGTTCAGGCGAGAGAAATCTAAAAAGTCCCAAATAACTAAACTAGACTTTGCGGCTTGCTAGGATTGGTATTGCGTCATCCGATTTTAAAGGAACTATCACTATCGAAATCGATTTTCAAAACCACAGTATTCACCTCGCCTCGTGAACAACTGTTTCAACACGCTATAAGTAAATTTTCATTCCCACTTTGACCTATCAAGTTATTTTTACAGCGATCACTGTTATACAAACACAAATGCAGCGTTGCGATTGAATTTGTCACAGTTTTGTACTATCAATATGGAACTCCACACTTACAATGATTTACGGCCGACACTCATGCTCTCTTTGCTAACACTGTTCCAGTGTTGCAAGTTCCAACTTGTTTTTTTTTTAATTTTAATTTTTTTTTTTTTTTTTTTTTACTTATTTAATTGGATTTTTCAAAAAGCCAATGCCGAAAACTTCATATAAATAATCAAACTGTGATTATTTTGGATAGGGGGGCAAATTTTTTCCCTGACATGATTTCGTTTACGAACCCTTCAATGCATGATGTTTTCTTTTAGCCAACAATTATTTTTTTTTTTTTTTTTTTTTTTTTATGTGAGTCCAAAACATATCTTCACCCGCGTTGACGCACCATGCGCCGAAGTCATGTCTCAAAACATGTATTTTATATGAGCGTTTAAGCGATTTGCTCACCTCATGCAGTGAAGGGCTAGGGGCGTTTCATCATGCGTAATAAAACGCCCCTACATAGCCTAATACTTTGTCTAGCCAAAATTTCGGTGCTTCATTTCTCTGTCAATGTAGAATCAATATCGATAAAATTTGGATACAAAATTGAGTATATAGTTACGCATTTCTTAGGGTAAGCCCTTTGGATCAATGATTTCAGAAAAAAAAATTATAATTAAAGTCGATTTCTCCAAAAGTGACTAGTGCATGACGTTATCTTTTGAGCTGGAATCTTTTTTCAAACTACAATCTACGTCCACAAACTTACGAAGTCCATTATTAAACCCATAAATGCGTTTAAACGCGCTACCACAATAACAGCTATGGCCTCACATAATGAAAGACTTAATTATGTCACTCTCTCTATGCTGAGAGAGAAGATTCACATACCTACTACTAAATTCATCAGAGGAGTGCTTAACTCTTGGTAAGTACCTTCCGCGGTGCCAAAGGAACGTCGTCTCTTATTGATTTCTTCTTGATGGAGTGACAGTATTATTAGTTATGAATCTCCCGTTACTAAGGCCCAACTTTGCCATTACGCTCGCGCCTTTGGAAACGTTCTTTGAGTTTATACAGGAATGGATTTTGGCAGTTTTCAGTGCTACACTGCTACCACCGTTATTATTCGAGGGTTTTTACAACTGGATCAACCCTTAAATAGGTCTGTTGCACACTTCGGCTACAGCGTTTTAAAGTATCATTTCCTAAGTAAAAAGCCGAGAAAATAACAATGGCAGGATGATTCCAACTTCGATCATCACGCTTGGAACTCCTGTGTGTTATTGTTTCATTTTGATGAGTTTTCGACACAAATATCGGTTTCCGTACCTTTCACAACCTTTTGTGAGGAATTGAGGATATTGAAACGTAAGAATTCGAGCAGACGCCGTCAGTGTTTACTGTTTATTTGTTTACGAAGTCAGCTGTGATGACAGTCGGCCGTGATTATTTGAATGTGCCGCGTTAATTTCGCGAAATATCGTGCACGTGGTGGAAAGATACAGGGTGAATAGTGTCTAGTGTTTTTCGCAATTTGTGAGTTAATTACTGAATTTTAGTGTTTTCTGATGCTGCTATTGTTATTTTCTCGGCTTTTTACAGTGGAATTGTTACTTTAAAACGCTGTAGCCGAAGTGTGGAACAGACCCATTGCCTGTAGCAAAAGTGTGCAAAAAGCTCCACTGTCTATTGCGGTACCGTCTGACAACAATGTATACGGGACGTCGCGAAATTCGGAAACTGCGATTTAGACATCAGAAGGACATCGGAAGCTCCACACAAAGGGAGGAGGGCAGTCGGGGGAGTGGATGAAAGCATAAAGTAAAATCAACGCGGATGGATGGTGCAATAAAATCTTCCGCATCTAAAAGGGTTAATTTACAGATTTGCATTGTTAAATAATCTTTGCTTACCCCTTCCTCCATGCTCCAACCCGCCCTCTCCCTTCCGCCTTCCTATCCTCAATGCCCGAACTAAAGTGCGGCTTAATTAATTCGCCGCTACTGAGCGCAACACAATACACAATGTTGTGATGAGCACAAAAACAGGATTTCTGACGAGGAACTAACCACGCCATTTGAGTAAGTGCGCTACCGGTGTGCACGACTGCGAAACTGTGACCGAGGTAGCGACGTTGCCAGATTTTATTGTCAAAGTATCTTAATCAACAAGCTTAAATGACCATAGAGGGGCTTTCTGGAACTTTGAAGCACCACGGCCATGATGGAAATCCTTCATTGACATTTTCAGTTTCAGACAGGCTCAGTTGTTTTGCCTCATTTTTTATGCAAGGAGATAAAAGACTGGTAGAATCTACCATCTACGCTGATTTGGATTCAGCTATCAAGTAAAATTAACGCGGATGGAGTTGCAAGCAAAGTCGTAACTATAATTCGTTTTCTCTCTCGTCCTTTTACCATTAAAATTTGTACATCAGAAAAGCATAGACAACGGAAAACCATCCTCTTCTTCTGTCATTTTTCTACCTGCACATTCAAACGGGTGGTGAGAGAAATAGATGGCATAATTTCTAGTGACACTGCTAGTTGTGGGCGAAAATGGGCTTTATTTTAAGGTGTCTATTCTTCATCAGTGGCAGTTCGTGCTATTTAGCAACAATGTTAACTCTCAATTTGATTGTATGTAAAACAATCATTCGAGAGTAAAGCAGCCCTTCTCTAGCAATCGATTGTTGAACATAGATTCAAATGGAGAGATTACATTGTTGCCAAATAGCACGAACCGCCACTGCTCTTCATTTAAGGTTATGATTTTTAATTGATACTTCAGCAGGTGATTTTGCAAAAATTGACTCTACAATTGGAGAGTTTACCCTATCTGGTTATTGCTCGTTGATATCGTTGATAACTACCGTGCATGCGGTCCACGTATGACAGAAGAAGTCAAAGGTGCGGAAAAAGAAGGGAAAAGGTAGAAAGGGGGAAGAGAGAAAAACAGGAAAAAGGGGGAAGACAAATGAAAAAGGGAGGAAGGGAGGAGGTATGAAGGATGATAAACATTAAAAGGAAAACATTAGCAATTAGTACGTAGAGATAGCCAGTATTACTTATTGTTAAAGGCCATTAGATACACGCTCGTTAAAACAAAAACTGCTCATTTATTAGAGGAAAAAGTAGACAGGTTATACTATTACACTCATGGCAAGGGTAGGTAACTTTTCCGGAAGTGGCCCACAACGAGGACTTCTGAACTTCTGAGCGACAATTCACCTCTGGAAATGGAAAAATTGAGCTCGCTCTCTAGTCTCAAATGGGCCTCTAACTGCGTGACTAACACGAGAGAGAGAGAGAGAGAGAGAGAGAGAGAGAGAGAGAGAGAGAGAGAGAGAGAGAGAGAGAGAGAGAGAGGAGAGAGAGTTTGTGATAATTTGTCGCTAGGATGCAATAAACAAATCGATGAAAGAGGGGATTGGCTGAGCAAAAATTCCCAAACTTCGCTTCATACATCTGGCAGTAAAGTTTGGAAACTTTTTACCCCCCTGTGTTTTTTTTAATAGTGAAAATTTGCGTTGGCACGATGAATGTCAAAGGAAAGATCATATACATTTATCCGCACTTAGGGGTAGTATAAATGGCCCCACGTCAAAAAATTTAAATGTTAGATTAAAATGTAATGAAAATATAATTGATGAAAAAAATTGTCCGTGTTTATTCGCACTTGAGGAGTCAAAAGCGTTTAAAAATTTGAAAAGGAGTAAAATAAGCAAGGCATAAATTAATGATCACAGAGGTAATAGGGCAACGTGCTCCGCAATGTCGCCTCAACGATAGGCAGAGCTGCCGATTTGCGTAGATTCAATGACATTTTGAAATTCACCGGAGATTCCACCGGTTGAGAAAAGATTACAGAGTTTAGTTCAGTGTATGACTGTAATGCACGAAAATACTAGCGTCTTTTATCTTTTCTCAACCGGTATTTTTAATTAATTAACGGCGTTTCCACCGACTGAGAAAAGATTATACAGATCAGAGTATTTTCGTGCATTACAGTCATACACTGGAGAACTATGTAATCTTTTCTCAACCGGTGGAGTCATTGGTGACTTTAAAATGTCATTAAATCTACGCAAATCGGCAGCCCTGACGATAGGTGATCCATGTAGGAATGCGATCTCGATCACGCGTTTTTGTTTGCTTATCCCGAACTTCTCATTTTAATGTGAAAGGTTTCTCACTATCTCTATCTCTTTCTTTTTCCCCTCTTCTTTTCTCTTCGGTTTTAATCACATACTCCAAAAGCGCTAATATAGTGCATCCAAATGCGCCAATACTGGCGGTTTTGGCGTCTCCATATAAGCGCCAAAAATAAATTCGCTGTTTTGGATCGGACCCTTTTGAAAATTGGCACTTTTGGATATTTACCATTTTTCCCCCTTATCGTCATCCCTCAGGCACGTTTCGAGGAAAGTTCAGAGCTTTCATCGAAGTCTGAAGAAGCCCGCGGCTCCATGACGGGGACAATCTGCACGTTAGAAACATGTTTAACGGTTTGACCTTGATTTTCCTCTCATGATGGCCCATGTTATAGTTGGTACTTTCCAGGTCTCTGGGACTCAACAATTAATGCTCGGAATGTGAGTCCACTATTTTTTCCCTTTCATTTGAGTCAAAATCAATTGAAAAACGTGTTTTCGAACGAAAAAAAAAATCATGCAGTAAAGGTTTAAGTCATTGATTAACAGCTTGAAATGAGTCACATAACGCGGTCTTTGCATTTTGCAAGGAAACATCAACAACAAAACGTTACTGCAACAAAAAACGAACAAAATTCGTGTCCAGAAAAAGTCAAACTCCGATCCACTGTGCGATACTAAAGGTGAGTCACGTTTGAAAAACTACCGTACAATGCACACTTGAATTTACCGGGAGGTTAGTTAGGACAATAAAAATCACATCAATAATGCATGCGCTCTGTAATGGAACTTTTCCAAATGAAACAAGCAGATAGTTCTGACACTACAGTGTCAGAGAAGGCGCACCTTGAGCAAATTTGGTCCTCATGAGTCAAATTCCATTTCCACCATCTCAAAAATAATGTGTCCAGCAAAAAACCGGGTCCGAACCTGGATGCGGCGAGTGGGTAGGGGTTAGGACCACTACATACGATCTTATATGGGACAAACCCTTCGAATATTCCACCACCTCAGAAAAAATTGTCCAGCAAAAGTGAGGGTCCGAACCTGTGTGCGGCGAGTGGGGGGGGGGTGTAGAACCCCTACAGACAATCTTAGAACAATCCCTTCGAATTTTCCAACATCTAAAAAAAATTGTCCAGCAAAAGTTAGGGTCCGAACCTGTGTGCGGCGAGTGGAGGAGTGGGGAGAACCATTACGGACAATCCCTTCGAATTTTCTAACAACTCAAAAAAATGTCCAGCAAAAGTTTGGGTCCGAACCTGTGTGCGGCGAGTGGGGGGGGGGGGGGTGTAGAACCACTACGGACAATCTTAGAACGATCCCTCCGAATTTTCCACAATCTCAAAAAAATTGTACAGCAAAAGTCCAAGTTCGAACCTGTAAGCGGCGAGTGGGGGGGTGGGGGGGAACCACTACGGACAATCTCAAACCCTTCGAATTTTCCAACATCTCAAAAAAATTGTTCAGCAAAAGTTAAGGTCCGAACCTGTGCACGGCGAGTGGGGCGGGGGGGGGGGGGTAGAACCACTTCGGACAATCTTAGAACAATCCCTTGGATTCTCAAAAAATCATCTCAAAAAAAATTGTCCAGCAAAAGTTTGGGTCCGAACCGTGTGTGGCGATTGGGGGGGGGGGGAGGTTAGGACCACTACGGACAATCTTAAACCACCCCTCAGATGTTCCACCATAGCTAGCAAAAGTTCGGGTCTGAACCTGTGTGCGTCGTGTGGGGGGGGGGGGGGGGCGGTGGGACCACTACGGACAATCATAGAACAAATCCTTCGAATTTCCCACTGCACATCACTAAACGCACGTAATAAACAATCAAATACTCATAAAACAATTTGAACCCCCTTTAGTAAAAAGGTAGTTAACGATATAGTATGTCCCGCAAAATAGGGACATGAAAAAGTGATCGGTAGTAAGAAGAAATCGGACCACCAAGAATCGATTATTTTTCATGATGTGTTAGAGTAGAGAAAAACAATGTTGCCATATTCCATTAGCTGGCACCGTTCTTTGGTTGCCCGGTAAAAAATTTGAACGTGAAGTGTGATGCCAAGTAAAACAAAGGACGCCATGGCAAAACGTAAGAAAAGATGAAGAAGTTACAGTGAGTCAAAAGACATCTCTCCTAAATGTCCCCATGACGTCCCACAACTGGTGACAAAGCATTTGATCCGCGCACAATGGCCGAAATACGTTAATCAAATCTCGAAATGATAACAAATAAACTGTAGGGAATACCCTACGAACACTCTCTCACATCACTTTTATCTGAGGGAGACCCCCAGACCCCCAGACCCCCCCCACCACTAAAGAATTCTGGAGGAGACCCCCTAACCCCCTAAAGAATTCTGGGGGAGACCCTCAGACCCCCTTTAGAATACTAGGAGAGACCCCCAAACCCCCCTTTAAAATGCTGGGGGATACCTCCAGACCCCCCTTTAGAATTCTGGGGGAGATCCCCAAACCCCCCTCAAATTTCAAATATTTTCACCTCCGGACATAATATTTCTGCCTTCAATCCGAAGAGTTTGCAATTTGTAGAGAAGCTGTAGGAATAGTTGCCTATTTTGTTATTTGAAGGCTAATTGAGAGCCTTATTCATAACGGAGACAAATCCTTATGAAAAACTTAGGGCTGATACTCTGTCAAAACCTCACTCGAACATTAAAACATTTCAAAGGGCGCACTATGGATCCAAATCGAGTCCTAAGTGGTCAAAAATGAAAAGACATGAGATGTCACAAGAATTGTCGATCCATCAAATGATATTCTCCGAAAAATATGGGACAAGCCAGGATAGAAAAACCGAGCCAAATAAACCCCTTAAAATCACTTATAGTGCCCAGCAAAAATACAAATTTTCCCCAATTTTGAAAGGATCGAATTTGGACCGCCAAAGATTTGATTTCTGTCCATTGTGCGGCGAACCGAAGAATATCGAGAATCCGATATAGCGCGCGATTCGTTTTTTTCCACGTTAAAGGATAGGGAGACTTTTGGCGTTGCCGCTCCGCAATATATCGAACGAAGGGAATCCACCGAAAAACGAGACGCGATCATTACGTGGGGAAAATCTGACAACGCCGTTTGCGACCAAGCCGAAAATTGTCGATTATTATGCAGGAAGTTTATGGCCAAAATCGATACGAAACCATAACAAAAACATGCAGTACTCACTGCATGTTAAAAAAAAAAAAAAAAACCGTTCGATTGTTTTTTGTATTTTTCTTTTAATGCTTGAACGGTAACAGCCCCATAAAATAAAAAAAAAAAAAAAACATGCAAAAAATATTCAAAAAAGTTGAAAGGGAAAAGATTTTGGTTGTCGACATAGAGTGAATATATTGCAATTTACTTGTACTAATTTTTTTTGTGTTTTCTGGATTTTGATATCTTTCCTAAGGGGTATCGATCGGAAAGAGAAGTTTCTAAACGTATGGTCTTTCTAGAGAAGAAAAATATTCGTGCACATTTTCTATGAGTGTAAAAAAGTGGTTGCATTCCAACGCTGAGGCACTGGTGGGGCGCGCCAAGAAAATGATGCAATTTTCGGAATGAGTATTTTTACGTCGAACTATATTTCAAATGAATAGATGATGAGATATAACTGAACTGCAGATGAGAATTAAATGTTGAAGAATAAAAATGCAACACGATCCAATAAAATAAGGAAAAAAATGTATTGGAGTGTGTATGCGTACTCAATTTTCCGTTAATGCTCAATGGGTTCATGGAACCTACACGGTCACTTGAAACGGTTTCAATGACTGTTTATGGTGACTTTATGAGAAAAATATGTTGCTTGTTTGGTCAAACATGTTTTCAGTCATTATTATTGATTGACTCTATGTTTAATTCTTCACTTTACGTTTCCACTTTTTCTATAATTGGGTTTTATCACACCTACTTCGATTTTTTCAATGGTCTTGAGGGTTAAAACAATGCAACGAACGTTTTTTTTCAAATTTATTATTTGCAGATTGTTTTCGCTAATATTCATTAAAATAACCTGAGCGATATTTGATTTAAAACTTAATACTTATGTTCATATATTCATTTACTCAATGGAACTGTTGTACACTTTCGCTATAAGCGAGTAAATAGCCAAATTTCCCGGGGTAAAAAACCCTTTAAAAATAACGATGGCAGCACTAAAAACTTCCGAAATCCACTCCCCGCCTAAACTCAATAAACGCTTTTATTTGCGCGAGCGTAATGGTGGCTGAGGGCAGTAAAAATGGGAGATTCCTATCTGAAAAGACTGTAACTCCATCAAAAAGTGACCAATAAGAGACGACTTTCGTTTGACACCGGTGTTACTAGGTGTCGCGGTATCATTCATCGGATGTGGCGATCATTACTCTGATGACTAATAACTCTGAGAATCATCCTTGTCAGCATAGAGAGAGTGACGAAATTAAGATATGAATCTCCCATTATTACTGCCCTCAGCCACCAATATGCCTCGCAAGTGAAAGCGTTTATTGAGTTTAGGGGTAAATTTCAGAATTTTTTGTGCTGCCATTGTTAGTTTTGAAGGTTTTTACACCAGGATCGACTATTTAATCACTTATGGCAAAAGTCCCGAGTTTTCCCTTTTATA